>PVJO010005496.1:0-97891 GCA_004026905.1 Hystrix cristata
ATTTTATTTTATTTTTGGTGCTGGGGATCGAACTCAGGGCCTTGCGCTTGCTAGGCTAGTGCTCTACCACTTGAGCTAAATCCCTAACCCCTCTTTTGAATTTTTAAAAGGGCTCACAGCTAAGAGTTTGTCTTGGGTTTCAGAAAAGACTTTGGACTTGGACTTTTCAGCAATGCTGGAACTGTTAAGACTTTGGTAACCATTAGAGATGGACTAAATACATTTTTGCATAATGAGATGGACATGAGCCTTTTGGGGGCTAGGAGTGGAACGTTGTAGTTCAGATC
Source organism: Hystrix cristata (assembly GCA_004026905.1). Lineage (NCBI taxonomy): Eukaryota > Metazoa > Chordata > Mammalia > Rodentia > Hystricidae > Hystrix > Hystrix cristata. Next base: position 288 of record PVJO010005496.1, read on the forward strand.
TAAAATGCCCACCAAGAGTCTCATGTTCAGAGGTGAGGTGGTGGGTCACAAGAGATGTGACCTGGAAGAGTATGTGCTCGTCCCCTGCTCTTCTCTTCTCTCTCTAAACTCCCTGGCTGCCTTGATCAAGCAGCCTTCCTCCACTATTCCTTTCTGTGATGCTGTTTCTGCCTTGGAGACAACCAACCAAAGACTAAATCATGTGAGACTTGAGACCAAAAAAAAAAATCTCTCCTCCTTTAAGTTGCAAATGTCAGGTATTTTGTCATAGAAATGAGAAAGTGACTAATATATAGACAATGTCAAGCAGCAGCAGCATGGGCCTCCATCTAAAGAAGGAAGAAAAACTGGCTCATTTATGAACTGAAAAGTATTTACTACAGTTTTCAAACTGTGACCGGAGATAAAGCTAATGAGAAAGACAGAAGTCAGATCATGAAGAACCTGATAAGACATTTTGATTTTAATCCATGGAAAAAAACCACAAGAACCAATGGAATGTCATTTTGCAGAAAAGCAAAGCAATGACATAATCAAATCTGTACTTTAGAAAGATTACTCTGGCTACAAAGAGGAAGCAAAGAGCACATTTACAAATTGAATTTCTAGTCTAGGTAAAACGTGACAGGAGCTAAACTGGAAGAGAAGATAGAAGTGGGATAAGCACAAGGTAGATCTGATGTGATTATGGATGTTGGAGAAAGATAAAAAAGGAAACATTAAGTATAACTTTCACGATCCAGGCTTGGGCAACTGAGTGAACCATGAAGAGACACATGAAAAGAATCAAGGGTAGGAGAAGACACAAAAGATGAGTTTAATTTTTCTAATAGGTAAATATATACCTGATTTTATTTCCTACCAAGTATTTTCTCAGGAAGTCATGCCAGTATACACATACATCCCTAATTAACAATGCAAAGTTTTTTTTTTTTTTTGGTGCTGGGGATCGAACTAAGGGCCTTGCGCTTGCAAGGCAAGCACTCTAACCACTGAGCTAAATCCCTAGCCCAATGATGGAAAGTTTTTTAAAAAATGAAAAAAATACTTAGTTTCCATTTTGCAAAATATGTAATGTTATCTCAAAAGATGGTACAAAGGCAAATTTTTCATTTGATTAAAAATTAAAACATTTTTAAAAGGCTGCTAAATACCTACTGTTCATATTTTCAAGGGATTTAATCTGATTTAGAAAATAAATCTTCAAAAAACTAAAGCTATTTATATGCATTCAGGTTCATATTTTATTAAAATATGTTTTAAAGATTGGAAAGGGTATGAAATGAAAATTTTTATTCAGAATTGTAGTAAGTTTATCAAACACTTAGGAATACATTTCCAAATAAGAATGAAGGAGAATATTACACCTGCATATAATGATTTTAAGGACTTATTCAGGTTATAGTGGTACAACAACATACTTCTAGGATCAATGGAAAGGTATGAAAGGCCCAGAATTTTAGAATTTTGAGTAAGGTGTAAGTGGTATTTTAAATCACAGGAAGGAGGAATTGGCCTTAATTGACTAACACTTTGAATAGTAAATGAAGTATTAAGATCTTCAATATATACTGCGTTATTATTATAAATAAATTAGAAGAGATAATCACAGAAGAAAATCAAGTAAATGATATAATAAATACAGACATAAAAATCACAAAGAAGAAATACAAATGGCAAAAACAGTGGAAAAGATTAACAGCCCTAGAACTAAAGAAATATAACTGAAACAAGACATTTGTTAATTAAAATTAGGAACTATGTATATCCTATTACCTAGTGTTCAACTACTGAAAAACAAGTAACTAACAGTTTTTCAGGTTGAGAGGATAAATAGATAGAGACTAAGTGTCCTTTATCTGAAATGCTTAAAAATAAAAGTTTCTGATTTTAGGGATTTTTTTTGGATTTGGGGATATTTGGATAGACTTTTCTGGTTAAGCATCTCTAAGCTGGAAATACAAAATCCAAAAGCTTCAAAATCCAAAACTGTTCAATTGTCATGTTGGAACTCAAAGTTTTAGATTTAGGAGCATTTTGGATTCGGGGTTTTCAAATTATGGATGCTCAATATGTAGAACTCTTCCAAAAGGTCATATGATAATAGGAACTTTAAGCCTAACATACACATGACCAGATACAGAGCTTTTAGAAATGAACTCTAATGAAATTCTTTCAATTTACATAAAGATAGTTAAAAGAATATTCACTTGAAAGCAATTTCGAATAAGGAAAAATTGAGAACCTAAAATTCCAAAAGCAAGGATCTAGTTAATTTATGGTACAGCTTAGGATATTTCATGTCTAGGCTAAATGTTCACAATACTGTGCTATGTTTGATTTTTAAAAGATGTGTGTATAATAAATCACTTACTATTTGTTTACTATTTTCCAAGCATTGTTCTAAGAATTTTTAAAAAACTATTAACTCATTTGATTCTTTAATAGCCCAAAATGAGTCAGGTATTATCTCCATTTTAGTTTACAAAACAATATAATTATAATTTTTGTTTTAATAAAAGTTTATAAATACACATTTGGTGTACCCACACACATTAATTTAAAAGATTCAAAGAGTCTACCAAAACAACACCAGTAATCACCAAGTTAATATATAATTTTTTATTTTCATTTGAATTAAGTCTTCAATAAAAACATGCACAACTCTGTTATATGGGACAATGTTATTAAAAATGAAATACGGAAGATCAACTCATTTATTTGCTTATAGCAATCTTCTTGAGTTCGGAATAGAAACATACAGAGAATAATTCAATTGCTTTTTAAGTAAGGCTGTGGTCATGTGAAAAATTCAGTAAAAATCATAATGAAAGTTTGTATTGAATAACTGACTACCTGTTAAATTTGCTGTGTATCAGCCCAATTTTGCCACCATTCCAACACAACCAAATCAGATCCTAAGTAATATAAAGCAAATTAAATCACCATCACATAATTCATATAAATATCTAAAACATATTTGGGCCTACCACCGCAGGTTAAACTTCTAAAATCACTTAACATCTAAGCCTTGGCTTTTCTTATCAATCCAAGGAAAAATAACTTCTCATCAAAAGAAAAAGGGAAATAATACCTTTCTCAAAAGGTCACATTTAAAATACAGTACTTTAGCTTATAATACTAATTCAATAACTAAATAAATTTCTGTAAATTACATGACTCTTACTTACCGACAGGATAATTCTCCATCCATAACATCATGTTCATCTGTACTGGTATATGTTAGTCTTCCTCCTACAACTGTACCAACTAGGTATACCAGCCATGCAAGACGACCTATATAACAAGAAAGAAACATATTTAGAAACTATTGATATAAACAAGCTTATTTTTCAAAAAATTCCAAAATTAGCAAAATGATCTATTTTTTCAAATAGTGACCAACTGTTGTGAACACAGTTCTTGACAGAAAGTGGAGACTGGGTTTTAAGTCGATCAAGACAGTATAATACATGCATCATGTCAGGCTAGAGGCAACAGTGCTTATAAGACACTTGAAAAATGCTAATCAAGACCAGCAGGTACTCAGCAAATGGGTTAGGCTGGGACACCAAACATAGGGAACTTGAAGCAGCCACCCACCAGATGAACTCCAGTATGAGAGGTGTTTAGAAAAAGAAGCAGGGCCACCTCTTGATCCCAGCACTGCTTACAGCTCAGGTCTAGCAAACACACCACCATAGGAAAACATCCAACCCCCGAGGAAAGAAGCCAAGTGCAGCAGCAGCTGTCAGGCTTCTGCAAATGATGTCTGACTTAACAGCCACTCCCCAGTGCCCACCTGTCCCACCTTTCTTCTCACTGGGAAACAGAGCCCAGTGAGTGAGATATTCTGAACAGATCAGGGCACTAAGAAAAGCACAAGCCAGAGAGGACACTAAGAAAAGCAGGCAGAGGGCACTGACTGAATTAGGATGGCGACCCCTAGGGACACAAAGACACTGGGACCCAGAACTAGGCATTGAGAGATCTATGGGACAGTGAGTCACAGGGGTGACAGCAGCTGTGCCCAGTGTGATCAGGGGTGGAGAAAAAGGCAATGGAACAGTGCTAGAATAGGCACTCTCCCACCCACCCCCAAAAGCTCCTGACCTCTGAGCCACATGTGATACTAAACCCAACATGTGCCATCTGAACAACCCAGAACTTGGTGGGCCACCATGTGAGATCCCTCCCATCAAAAGCTGCTGAGGTCTGTGCCTATATGAGCTCCCTCCCGTGGTCCCCCAAATGCTAGAGAATTCCACGCAGAAGGGCCCTCCTTGAGACCTAAATGCCACTGATTTTTTGGGCTGGATAGAAATTCTGTGAGGTGTGAATAGAGAAGTTTGGTGTAGGCAGACAGAAAGACAGAGAAGAGAGGTGTGGTCAGAAAGTGTTGCATAGCACACTCACCCAGACAGGTACAGTAAGAACAGATGAAAACAGTTTAAGGGATTATCATGGAGGGAAGGGGATGGAGAACAAGGACATCCCTCCAGAGATCAGTGGAAGGGTGGGTGTTTGACCACTTCCTCCATGCCCTTCTCATTTCCAATACAACTAAGGTTTCTGATCATAAATTAGGCAAAAACTCCTGACTAGTTATGCCTACAAGGAGTGCAGCTGAAACCTAGTGGAGCTCTGCCTACAGAGGGAATGAAACACAGTCTCAGTGTCCATTCAGACCTCCCAGTCTCTTCACTCACTGGTAGGTAAGAGAATAAGTGGTTGGAGGAGAACCACGCAGGTACCAGTTGATACACCAAAACCAGAGGGAAATGCCATAAAACAAGGTCTTTCCATTTTCTATCTAAGCTGGAAGAGCACACTGGCCCATTTTCAACTGCAGTATAAATAGGATTGGGAGTACTCTTTATTTGCTTGTGTTTGTGTGTGTGTGTATGTTTTTTCCCCTTCAAATGGTATGTGTATGTGTGTGTGTACGTGTGTTGTTTACATATGTGAAATGGAGAATAAGAATTATTGCTTTAGTTTATACAGCATCCTTCATGTCCACTTAACCTGCACCAAAAGTTGTGTATTGAGGATTGAAACACAAGCTTTCTATCAGTATTTTTTTAAAGATTTTATTTTAATGGTATATTTTCGATACACATATTGATAACACTCATCATTGGGGATTTGTACCTGTACATGATACACCTTGTTGCTTCTTTTTTTCCCCTCCCCTCACCCCTTCCTCCCTCCCTATTTACAAAAGCTTTGTTTCCATTATTTCCTTCCATTTGTTATTTCTCTTGTCTCTCTGTTCCTTTCCCCATTCCTTGTTCCCTTTCCCATTTGGACACTTTCTTCCCTTTCCCAATATAATACATTTTAGTCTTTATTTACACTTCAGTTTCTCACACCAGAGAAACTATGCGGTATTTAAACGTGTGTGTCCGATTTATTTCACTTAGGAGTATGGTCTCAAGATGCATCCATTTACCTAGGAATATCTCAAGCTTATCATTCTTTATGGCAGAGTAGTGCTCCATTGTATAAAAATACCACATTTTCTTAATCCATTCTGCTGTTGATGGGCATTTGGGCTGCTTCCACGATTTAGCTGTTACAAACTGTGCTGCTATAAACATGGGTGTGCATATATCCCTGCGGTATGATGATTTTAATTCTTTTGGGAAGATACCAAGAAGTAGAACAGCTGGGTCAAATGGAATCTCTAGTCCTAGTTCCCTGAGGAATCTCCACACTGATTTCCATAGTGGTTGCACCAGTCTACATTCCCACCAACAGTGGAGAAGGGTTCCTTTTTCTCCACAGCCCCTCCAGCATTTGTTATTGGCTGATTTGTTGATAATAGCCATTCTTTGAGGAGTGAGGTGGAATCTCAGGGTTGTTTTGATTTGCATCTCTCGAATGACCAGTGATGTTGAACATTTTTTCATATGTCTATCTGCTGTTTCTACTTCCTCATCTGTCTATCAGCATATTTAATTGGTTCCAATCTTCTTTCAATATCCTTCAATCCCCAATTATATTTCCCTTCCCTTTCCTCTTTTTTCCTGCCCCAGCAAATAGCCTTTCAAACTTCCCTGTGTCTTTTCCAGATAGGAAAATAAATAACCAATATTCCATCTTTTTCCTTTCTTTCATTTCCTTTTGTCTCTTTTTCTGTTCTTTCCTTCTTTCTCAACTATTTTCTTCTTATTCCTTTCTCTCATCCTCTACGTCACTACCTAATCATCATCAATACTTTTTCACTGTCTTCCTAGGATTACTGAAAAAAGTATGTAATTTTTAAAACAAATTTAAAACAAGCTCAGGTCGCAGGGAGACATACACTAACTAAAGATCTCCACAGAAGAAAAAGCATTTTCTACCCTCACTTATCTTCAACTTTCAGTACAAAAACATAGAAACATGAGAAAACAAGGCAACAAGATGTCTCCAAAAACTCCCAGGTACCCAAAAACTGATCTTATGGGCCATGGGGGAAAGAAAGCTTGAGGCAAAGAACTCACAGACCAAATGATTAAAATGTTTGTAGAGATCAAAGAAGAAATAAGTGAATGTATAAGATGGTCAGTGAGGTCAAAGAGGATGCAAATAAACAGATAAGTGATTTAATAAACAGCACATTTTAAAAAGTCACAAACAAAAAGTCGACTGAATTAAAGAAGACACTGAAAGACACGAATGTTCACTTTAGTAAAGAATTAGAGATTCTGAAAAGGAATCAAGCAGAAATCCTGGATATGAAAAAGTCAGGTGAAAGTATGGGCAGCAAGATCAATCAGTCTGAGGAGAGGCTGTCAGGACTTGAAGACAAGACTGGTATAGTATATCTGGTACTCAGTGATATGCTAAAAATAACAAGACACCATGAAAGCTGGATCTAACAGCTGCTAGATAACTGAAAAAAGAAAAGATTAGAAAATGACACTAAAGGTATAAGAAATTTATTCACCAAAATCATAGCAGAAAACTTTCCAAATCTAGGGAAAGAACCTACAATCCAGGTAAAGAGGCATACAGAACCCTAAATAGCCATGATCATAAAAGAACTCTACAAGCGACATCACAGTTAAAACCTAGAAATTCAGGGCAAAAAAGAATACTAAAAGCTGTTAAAGAAAAATATTAAGTAAACTATAAAGGCAAGCTCATCAGACTAACAGCAGATTTCTCAACTCAAATTTTAAAGGCCAGAATAGTTTGGAACAAAGATTTTCAAGCCATAAAAGAAAGGAAAAATTGCCAAGTAAAACTACTATACATTCTACAGAATTATTCTTTATAACTGATGGAGAGAAGTCAGGGATTTCGCTCAGTGGTAGAGTGCTTGTCTAGCAAGTGCAAGGCCCTGAGCTCAATTCCCAGCAAACCCTCTCAAAAAAACCAAAACAAAGCAAAACAAAAAAACTGATGGAGAAATAAATTCTTTCCATGACAAAGACAATCTAAAAAATTCATGACCACCAGACCAGCATCGCAGAAAGTATTCAAGGGAATCCAAGAGAGACAGTGAGGCCAAGATAACCAAACACCCCAAATGAAAGAATATATTTAACTGGGACAGTAGTTAAAAAATCAGCACAGGAAAAATAATTCAATGGCAGGATTCAGTAAATATTTTTCAACAGTAACACTCAAAACTCAATTGTATGTTGAGTGGAAGAGATACACTTCATCCACCAAGAAACACAGACTGAAAATGATACTCCATGAAACTGGAGCCTAAAAGGAAAGAGGAAGAGTTATCCATAAAAAACCAAAACCCAAAAATGTAGCTATCCTACTTAGGAACTTCAAGTCAAAACTGATTAGAAGAAACAAAAAAGGTCACTACATACTAGTAAAGGGAACAATTTAATATGAAGAGATAACAACTGTAAATGTGTATGGAATGTCCATGCTGCCTATTTCATAAAACAAGCACTACTAAACATAAAAGGACAAACATCAAAAAATCACGGTAGACTACTTTGATACCCTACTATCATGAATAGGTCAACCGAACCAAAAAAACAAAAATCAACAAAAAAGTATCAGTGTCTTAGTTACTTTTCTCCTGTTGCTGAGACAAAATACCCAACACCCAAAGTTAAGCTAAGAAAGGTTTATTTGGCTTACAGTCTGTAGAGGTTTCAGTCCACAATCAGCTAGATCCAAGGTGGTGGGGCATGGCAGACAGGCAGAAGGCAGCAAAGCAAGCAAGAGGTGCCACCAAGGGGAGCAACAGGGGCATAGAAAAGCCTCTTTCTGTCCCTTATATCTCATTCAGGCTATCTACTCTTACAGTGGGGAGCACTCCCACCTTTAATCCCAGCACCCTTAATCCTAGTATTATATCCTTGATCCCAGCAGAACTATGCCAAACCAATCAGTGGACTAATTTAGTGATCACACTCTAGATCCAGCCTTACCTATGACCGACCACCTATGAGGCTTTGGAGAGATATCTATCTAGACACAAACTGTAACAATCAGAGTTGAACCACACCATCAAACAAATGAACTTGACTGATTATCTGTTAGGTAGCAGTTCAGCCAACAAGCAGAGTACAAATTTTTCTCAGTGGCTCAAGGAACTTTCTCCAAAATAGGCCATTTCATAAGCCCACAAAGCATGCCTAAATAAACAGAAAGGAATTGGAATAATTTATTGTAAACTACTGGGTCATAGTGGAATGGAACTAAAAATCAACAGCAAAAGAAACTGCTGAAACTATAGGGAATAAACAATATACTCTTGAATAGTCAATGAGTCACAGAAGAATTCAGAGAAGAAATTTTAAAAGTTCCTAGAATCAAATGACAATGGCAATTCAGCATACCAAATCATGTGGGACAAAATGAAAGCAATTCTAAGAGGGGAGTTTATAATTATGAATGCTCACATTTAAAAAAAACAGGTAGATCCCAAACAAATAACCTAATCGCATTGCTTAAGGTCCTAGAGAATCAAGAACAATCCAAACCCAAAACTTATAGAAGAAATTATAAAAATTAGGGTAGAAATGACTGAGACTTACACATACCACACACACACACACACACACACACACACACACACACACACAGAATTAATGCATCACTGCTTGTTCTTTGAAAGGAAAACAAGATTGATAAATCCCTAGCAAAACTTACCCAAAGGAGGAAAGACTCAATGTGATCAGAACTAAAAATGGCAAAATCACGACACAGATGAAATCCAGAAGATTTTAAGAAACTATTTAAAAAACTTATATTCCAATATATTGGAGATTCCAGAAGAAATGGATGTATTTTTGACACATAGGAATTACTAAACCTGGACCAAAAAGATACAAAAACTCTGAATAGACAAATAACAGTCAATGAAATAGAGGCAGTAATAAGAACACTACCAAGAAGAAAAGCCAAGGACCCAATGGGTTCACTGCTGGATTTTACCAGAACATCAGGGAAGAATTAATGCTAATATTCTTCAAACTCTTCCATGAAACTGAAAGGGAAAAAACACAGCCAAACTCATTCCTTGATGCTAGCATCACCTGGATATCAAAGCCAGACAGTGAGTCAACACAAAAGGAAAACTACAGACCAACTTCCTTAATGAATACAGATGCAAAAGTCCTCAACAAGTACTTGCAAATGGAATGCAACAAATCTTTTAAAAGATCACATATCATGACTAAGTCAGCTTCATTTGAGGGATGCGAGGACAGTCAAACATAAATCAATAAATGTAATATACCACATAAACAGAAGAATAAAAATCACATGATCAGCTCATTAGATGCAGAAAACACCTTTCATCACAAAATCCAACATCCGTTCATGATAAAAACCCTGACAAAAATAAGACTACAAAGAACTTACCTCAAACTGATAGGAGCCATTCATGACAAATCCACTGCCAACATCATGGGAAATACTGAAAGCTTTCTCTCTAAAATCAGGAACAAGACAAAGGTATCCACTCTCACTAATCTTGTTCAATACTGTATTCAATATTTTAGCCACAACAATCATATAAGGGAAAGAAACAAATGGGATGTGAAGAAAAAGGAATAAGTCAAACTATTCTTATTTGCAGACTACATGATCCTTTAAATACTAGACCTAAACAAACTCTTATCAGAAGACTCTTAAATTAATAAACAAATTCAATAAAGAGAATACAAAATGAACATATAAAAATCAATAGCATTCCTGTACACCAACAATGAACCCATAGAGAAAGAAATCAAGAAAACAATCCCATTCATGGTAGTTTCATAAAATAAATATCCATGATCTAACTTAACAAAGTGAAAGACCTCTATAACAAAAACTATAGTATGGAAAAAGGTTTCAGAGTTTAAAAAAAACTACAGTACTTTGAAGAGGACATCAGAAAATGGGAAGTCACCCATCCCTTTTCCTGAATAAGCAGAAACAATATTGTCAAAATGACCGTACTACCAAAAATGATACATAGATTTAATGCAATTCCAATCAAAATACCAACACCATCCTTTACAGAACTAGAAAAAACAATCATAAAATTTATGTGGAATCAGAAGAGACACAGAATAGCCAAAGCAATAATGAATAAGAAGAACAAAGCAAAAGACATTACAATTTCAAATTATTCTATAAAGCTACAGTGACAAAAACAGCATGCTACTAGCACAAAAATAGACATGCTGACCAACAGAAGAAAACTGAGGATACAAGAAAAAAAGCTTCCGGTCATCTTATTTTTGGCAAAGGGGACAAAACCAGATGCAGGAGAAAAAACAGCATCTTACAAATGGTGCTGAAAAAACAAATTATTTGTGTGCATGAAAGTATCCACATCCCTTATTCTATCACAAAAAAGAGCATTAATCAGAGCAGACCAATTTTGCAATCTTGTAAATTAGCAACGTACAACAGATTAAGAAGAAGACCAAAACATTAATTTGATCAAGCAAATCTTCACAAAACAGACTCCAGTTTTACATGTATAATAGTGAGAAAGGTAAAAGAATAAAAAGCCTACATAAAAAGTATTCAGAAAATTATCTTACACATTTCAAAAGTGTTTGCGATTAACATAAAAGTCTACAGTAACATACTCTCCCCAATGACTTCTTCCTCTACAAGTAGTAGTTCTGATGCTTTCTCTTCCAAGCCTCTTGCATCTTGGGACTTAAACATGAGGTAGACATTCTCTATCCTCCTCACGTCCACTCTCAGAACATTTTCTCTACCATAAAACCACTCACTTTTACAGGCTGTGTCACCAAACAATAAATACTCCCTCTTGATGCAATTATCCACTATCCCTCACATTATTTCCCCTTAATTTTCTAAGATACTGGTTCCTGGCTCGTAGTCATTCTTTCTAAAGTTATTTCTATCACAATCACTTCTTACTTCAGTAACTGCAAAGGTGAAATCTTGCAACTCCAAAAATCTTTTGTTCTACTGGGACACTCTAATCCATAAGTCTATTTGTTCAACAGTTTTATTGAAATATAACTCAAATACCATGTAACTAACCCACCAAAAAATACGTAATTTCATGTTTTTTAGTAAATTCTCAGGGTTCTGCAACCATCACAATTTTAAAACATTTTCACTACTATCCCAGTAAGAATGGAATAGGACATTTTCATATCTCCTAAATTAAATCCCATAGTCATTAGCAATAACTCTGCTTCCACCCCTACTTTATCCTTATCCCTGAGCAACCACTAAGCTACTTTTAACTTTTCTTGGTATTTTTTCCATTCTGGATATTTTCCATGAATGGAATTGTAGAATCATGTCACTGTATTTTTTCACTTGGCATAGGGTTGTTAAGATTCAACCATGTTGTAGGATATATCAGTACTCTACTTTCTTTTATAACTGAATAACATTTTATTGTTCAAAGTATTCCACATTTTATCTAGTCACTCAGCTGATGGATGTTTGGATTGTTTCTACCTTTTGACTATCATAAATAATGCTACGATGAATATTTGTATACAAGTTTTTCTGTGGATGTATGGGTTAATTTCTCTTGGGTATATTTAGGAATGAAACTCCTGGGTCATATGGTTACTTCTACTTTTAACATGTCAAGAAACTGCCAAAATGTTTTCAAAGGAAGCTGTACCATTTAAAATTATCACCAGCAATGCACTGAAGGTCTGTGTTCTCCAAATTCTTGCTAACAATTGTTATTATTGTTACTTATTACATCCATCCTAGTGGGTGTGAACTATCTCATTGTAATTTTGACAGTTCTTTCTCTAATAAGCAGTATGTTGAGTGTTCTTTCACATGTTCACTGGCTATTTGCACATCTTCTTTAGAGAAGTGTCTTCAAATCTTTTCATAATTGTCTTTTATTATTGATTGACTTATAAAAGTTTATATATTTTAGATGCAAGTCCCGTATCAGGTGTATGGTTTGTAAGTATTTTCTCCCAGTTTGTGGGTTAATGTTTCACTTTCTTGATGGTGTCATTTGATGCACAAAATTAGTGGTTCTGATATAGTTCAACGTATCTAACTAGTTTTTTATTGTTGGTTTTGGTGTCCTATCCAAGAAACAAACCTCAATAATCTTAGAGTCACAATGTTCAGGGATCACTATTCAGAACAATGGTGGTGAACCTACGGCAAACATACCACAGAGGGCTGTTACTGTCGAGAACTTTAAAAGGTTCACTATCACTGATTTAGAGGAACATGGAAAGAATTCCTGCAAATAATAAACGATTCCTTAGGAAAAGTATCAACAGATACAAAAAGAATCTGGCATTAAAAAAAAACACAAATTGTGCATGTATTTGAAAGAATGTCGAACTTCATTTCGAAATTAAAGCCAAACGAAATGTGATTTTAAGCCTCATAGGCTGGCAAAAATGAATCCTACAGGTGAATATGGGTCAAAGAGAATTTTTATATACTTCTGCTAGGAACATAAAAATAAGCCACTGAAAATGGAACAGAAAAGAAAAATGGCTGATACATGAGTTTCATACCTACAAATTTTTTAAAATTTCTTTATAATAAAACTAAATTTTCATTGTACTTTTCCATTTTTTCTATTTATTCCGAAACGTTTAAGGCACTTGTTTCAGCAGCTGTTCAAGCAGAGAACATTTTTGCCTCAACAAAATAATTATTGCTGTAATAATCTGTAATTATGGTTTATAACTGCAATAATCCCAAAGAAATCAGTCATTACCATAGATCACAAGTAATCGTTAACTACTGTTAATGACCTATTTCTTAGGGAATATTGTTTTTGTAAACGATGACCATATCACCACAAATATGAAAGAGCAAGACAATATAACACAAATGAGATCATAATATAATAATAAACTTATTTTGTAACATTAAAAGCCATTAAGCATCTAAATTAAAGCACACATAACAAGAGCATATAATTTTCTTTGTTCAACACTAACTGAAGTGTTTAGTTCTGCACAAAGAAATTGAATACTGCCACACACAATGTACAAACGAGAGTCATATTAGGCATTTTTTATAATATAAAACAATTACTTTTCAGCACACTACAGATACCTCTGAAAGGCAGACGGATTTCTCCTCACTAACCTTTTGACTGAAAGAAAAAGAAACAAATATTTACCAAAACTTTTTATGTACTAGGTATTATATATCTTGAAATATTTTATAAAACAACTAAGTAGTGTATGCATGCATGAAAATTTCAATTTATATCAATCAAGAATCATGTTTGATTTAATTCATTCAATATAGATTTACTTAATACTATTATTTCATTTCAGTTAAACTCATATGTATAATTTCGAACATCTGTATTTTCAATGTTCTTCTGAAGGAAAATGGGTATTTTACGACTAAATCTTTTTACATTTAATGAGATAAATGATATATATAAAAACACATATGTAAAGTACATGGACTACAATCAACCCTTATCCGATTTAAGAACCAGCACATCACCAATGCTGTCATATCTACCTCTGAACTCTCCCCTGAGCTTGTCTCCCTACCTTCACCTTAGATATAACCAGGATTCTATGTTTGGCGCTTACTATTAACATTTTATCACTTATGCATGTATTCTTCATTAATATGTTTCTAGTCTTACTTGTTTGGAATCTTTATTGAAAGTTGCTTATTGTATAAAACTTCTGAAGAGTTTATTTTCTTCACTGAACATCTTATTTCTGACATTCGACCTGTCTGTTTTTATTGCTGTATAATGCTTCATTGCATAACTATATCATAATCGTTTATCTTCAGAGTATTGGGAGTTTAGGCTCCTTCTATTTTTTTTTGTCATTATGAACAATGGTGCTATGAATATTACTGAACATACTGTAATGTCATTTGTTAATCCTGTACATATTTACACATGTAAGTATGGAAGTGTCAAGTCATGAAGTACACAAATAGTTCATGTCACAAGAAACTGCCAAATTCATTTATATTCCATTTCCAATGGATTACTTTCCTACTCCTACCAAAAATGTACCGGAATTCTCTCTGACCCACATTCACCTGTAAGATTTATTTTACCAGTCTAGTAGGGTTAAAATCTCATTTCATGTAGCTTTAAAATCCATTTCTCTTATTAGAAATGAAGGTGAGCATTCTTTCAAATACATGCACTATTTGTTTTTGTTTTTCTGCCAGATGCCTGGTTTTATCAATTGATAAGTTTCCTAAGAAATTTTTTATATGATTGTCTTGCAGGAATTCTTTCCATATTCTTCTCGATGGAGATCCTTGCTTGATTTGTATATATGTGTGTGTTGCAAATACCTTGTCCCAGTTCTAGTCTTTTAAACTTTTTAATCTTGAGTCAATTTTAGTAGGTTATATCTATTGATTTTTCAAGTTTCCTAATTTACTGACCTCAGAAAATATTATGAATAACTTTTATCTTTTGAATCTTTGCTGCATCCAAAACCACCTTTTGTTTTTAGTATTATTTGCAAATTATCTTTTCTTCTTAATCTCATGAGAGATCTGTCAATTTCCCAGTCTTTTTGAAGATTTAATTTGTTTCTTATTTCTTTAATTTTTGCTCCTTGTTTCTCCATTTATATGGTTAAATCTGTTCCTCTCACTCTAATTTCTCAAGTTGGAAGCTTAGGCCACAACATTTCAACCTTTTGTTCTTTTCTCTTCTTTTCTTTCTTTTTTTCTTGTGGTGCTAGGGATCAAACCCAGGGCTATACACATGCTGGGCAAGGGCTCTACCACTCAGATACATCCCTAGTTCTCCTTTCTAAACAAGCTAGGTTTTCAACAAATTTCTTTTAAAATTCTGCTGCTGCATTCCAGAAATGGTATATTTCTATTATTGCATAACTTTATTTAAATTTACTTTTAAACTACAATTTTTAAATTGGAAAACAAAATTTAGAATGGAGTTGAGGCAAACTATACAATCATGAGATTTTCTGATAGAGGCTAAATAAAGTTTAAAAAGTCAAATAACAACAGGAAAAAATGTCTCTGCTACAGGACCGGAAGTACCAAAAAGAAAAAAGAAAAAAAATGTACAAGTACCTGGATCATATACTCATTTTAATAACAGTAACAGTGTTACTTTTAAATACGTGTTGTTGACTGTCCACAGTCCAGAGTTACAATTCCATACTTCAGTAACAATGTGCTGATAGTTCCTAAAGAAAAATTTTAAAAAGGAATAACCTGATGTTCCCTCATTTGACAAAGTCTAAGTTTAGCTGTGCAGCAAGATACATGCAACATGTTATTTGATCAATATTCTAAAGTTTAAAGACAATAGTAAGATAAGGGAAGAAAATGAAAGACATGAAATGCTTCTCTAATATTTTATTCACTGTGTCTTTCTTTTCTTTGCCATCACTGTCAGAAATTCAGGAAAGTCAACTGTGTCATTTTCATCAGCCATCAACTTCTAGTTTACTAATCCTATCTGCTGCTGTGGGATTCTGCCCAAGATACCTAGTTACAGTTCCCAGTTCCTTTGCTGATACAGCTCTATCACTGTCCTTGTCGCACAGTGAAAAGAGCCTCTGTGAATTCTACAATCTACTTTTCAATCAGTTGTTCAGCCATACTGAAGTGTTATAGACTCTTAGATGTGTTCACTCTACTTACTAATTCTGTTGTTCTATTTTCAGATTTCCCTAACAATAACTTACCTTATCTATAAGCTATTTGAAAATACATTTTTAAAATTCTCACTAAAGATTTAAATTGGAAGATTTTCTGCTTTCATTTGTCTGAACATCTTTTTCATTCATCTTTGTTCTTAAAAGATAAATTTGGTGATATACAATACGGGGATGGAAGTATATATGTATTTATTTAGAGACAGCGTCTTGCTATGCAGTTCAGCCTAGCCTTGAAATTACTAGGCAGCCTAGGCTGGCCTCTAACTTGCAGCAATCCTCCTGCCTCAGCCTCCCACGTGCTGGGATTATAGCAATACACCACCACACCTGGCTCTGGAAATTATTTTTGTCCTACTCTTTAAGAATAGCCTTCTACGAAAATGTAAATAAAGCTACTGTAAATATGGAAGGGAGAGGGTGTGAAAGGGAGAGGTTGGGAAGAAGGGGGAACCAAGATGTATCATGTACAGGTACAAATTAAGTATTATGAATGTGATCACTATGTATACAATGCACCAATACATGTTCTTGGTAAATAAAATTGAATAATAAAGAAAAAAAAATAGCCTTCCAAAATCTCTTGGTTTCTACTTTTACTGTTCAGAAGTAAGTTATCAGCATGTTTTACAGTACTTTTTAAGTGATCTTTCCTCTCTAGCTATTCACAGTATTTTCTGCATTGGGGGTTACACTTTGATCAAAGCGGTATTGTTTGTGTTGTGACTGGCATATGTTGTATTAATTGTAATCATAAATTTGTGTCCTCCATTAATTCAAAAAAATTCTTGAATGAAAGCTCTTTAATTATCATCTTTTCTCCATTTTTGTCTTTCTGGGATCAATTTGACATATCACACATTCTCATCTCATTCTTCATCTTCCCTTTTAATATTTCCATTTTCCTTATTCCTTGGCATTGAAAATTTCTTTAGAATTGCCAATTTGCTAATTTCTTCCTCCACTGGCCTAATTTACTGTTTTTGACACATCCACTACATTTTAGATCACAAAGTTTTAAATAAAGAAAGTTTTATTTAAGTCTTTTTCAAGTCTTCCTGGTCACTTTCATTTTGCATATCCCCATTCTTTGCTCATTTGTGATTCTATTTTTCTTTAAACATTTCATAAATAATTATTTTATATTCCTATCCAATTCCAACATTTTAAGGTTCTTGGGCACAGCAGAGGTAGTCTCGCTTTGTTTTGTTCTGCTTTGTTTTTATCTTGAACACTTACTTGGTTGACCTTAATCTACAAGATTCCCAAGGCCCTAAATTATAGTTCCTATTCTTAGGAGAAGATTTTAATTTGCTTCTGCTAGAAGCTACAGAAGCTTCAATCTGGGACTGCTCTATCCTCTTTTCAAGTGTTAAGAAAAATCTTAGATTTGGTACATCTATCTTGACAGTAGCCTAAAGATCTGTCACCAAGTGTATCACTGAAATTGATAATACCTTTGAGAATAACCTTGCCCTTGCTTTTGTTTGCTGCTGGCTATCTTTACTCTCACTAAAGTTCTATTTTTGACTAGGACAGATGATGAAATGGTCAAAGGGAGAGAAGAGGAGAAAGAGAAAAGAAGTGGAAAGCAGATGAGTAAAAGAGAAAAAAACCTAAGAAATGTCACGTATTTAATGTAAGCCCAACAATACATTAAAAATATATTCAGGATCTGATTGTTTTGCAGCTGAAACGCCTTTCAGAGCATCTAACTGACTGTACAAACTTTTTACTCTCCCTTCATCCCACCTGTACTGGAGATTGCACCAAGGTCCTTCACACTGAGCTGCAATCCTAGTCCTTTTGCATTCAGTATTTTGAGAAAGGGTCTCAGTTACTACATTGACCAGGCTGGCTTCAAACTTGCCATCCTACTGCCTTAGCCTCCCAGAGTGCTCAGGTTGCACGCATGTGCCATCATACCCAACTACCTATCTCTTTACTTTTAAAGAAGCAAACACTACTTGTCTATGAGGTAAACTAAAAAAGAAAATGATTTTACAGGTAGCTGCATAAACATGATACAAATTACAATATAACATAATTGAAGTTTATACACAGAACACAAATCTGAATAGATACTACATAATGCTATAACTGTGTCATCAAGCAAAACAAAAACAAAAATATTAAACACCATCTTAGAGGGCCACTGCCTATCTACAAAAAAGTACTCAATGAAGAGACTGAAATCTAGCCTATCCTCAATTTACCAATCTGTTCAACCTAGTGTGTGCTTTTGCATACGCCCAGAGACATTTTTTTCAATGTGCACAAAAGAAACAAATGTTCTATACTAAACTGGCAAGCTCATAACATCATTATTCATAATAGCTTAAAAACTGGAAGTGTAATTCAGGGGTCCCCCATCTGATGAACAAACTGCAGTAAAGCCACAGTATGGAATATATGCAGCAATAAAAAGGAAATATTAATACACATAACATATTTGAGTCTCAAAAACATTAAGCAAGGTCAAACACAAAAGGCTACCTAAGTTTCCATTACATCAAAATTTAAAAGGATAAAACTACAGTGACAGAAATCAGACCAGTAGTTATGTACGATAGAAGTTGGAATTAAAGGGCATAAAAAAAATCATTCAAAATGAAGGAACTAGTCTCTGTCTTGAATGTGGTGCAGTTACACAGCTGTGAAAAACTGCTAAATTCATCAAATTGTATACTCAAAATATAAATAGATAAAAGGAAAAACACATTTGCAACTTTGATCACAGACAAGGTCACTTTTTAAAACTATGAAGACCTCTGAGAAACTAATAAGAAAAAAAATTAACAACTCAATAGAAATGTGAACAAAGGAAATGAATACTTTATTTATGAAACAGGGAAAGCCAATTGGTTCTTACAGTTTAAATATTTAAACTGATACAAGAAATGCAAATGTTAAGTTATACTGAGAAATCATCATAGAAAATAGTTTTCTATATACAAATTTGAAAATGACTCTACGACACACTGTTAAATGAGAAAAAGCAAGAGTAGAACAGTAAATGTGGTATGCCAGAGCCTACATTAGTAATGAAAGGATGAGAATATATACATTCATAACTGTTTGTATATGCATACAGAAGCTTTGGAAAGATACAAAACTAGTAAGAATGACTACTTGCTAGGGTAATGAATGGTAGAAAAGAATAGAGCACTAGAACAGAACACAAGTTATTATAATGTAAATATATTATCTTTCTACAAAATTATATGAATTAATTCAAAACAAGTTTGATATGAAATATGTAAGATAGCAGATATACAAAGAAAAGTTACAAACCTGAAGACATTATTTACAATTAAAAAACAAAAGGATTTGTTTCAAAAATATATAAAGATTATGAGGGTACAGCTGAGTGGCAGAGTTCTTGCATAGTATATGTGAGGCCCTGGGTTTGATCCTAACACTACCGAGCAAAACAAAACAAACAAAAGAAACAAACCCAAACATGTTTGTCTTTCTCTTACGTATATATGTCACTCCCGAAAAATCAGTAAGAGAAAGACATAAAATCCAATGGAAAATGGGAAATGAGCAAGAGATGCGCATGTACCATTGAGGACCACACAACAAAGGGTCAGTAAGTATGAAATAATGTTGAACTTAATCAGGGGAGCTAAATGTAAAATACTCATTGATGTATACTATCTCAACTAAACTGTCAAAAATTTGAGCCTAATATGAGTTGGTCAGTGAGGATCTAGGTTGGTGCAGCAAACTAGTCTGTAGCACAGCACCTCATTTTTATAAACAGAATTTTACTAGAACACAGCTGTACATATATGGCTGCATCCCAGCTATAAAAGCAGAGCTTAAGAGTTGCAGTGGAGTCTTAAAACATTCATTATCTAGCACTTTAAGAACAAGGTTGCCAATTCCCAATAGATATTGATGGAAACTCATGAACACTACTGGTAGGTTTAAAGTAGGGAAAATTACTTTACAAAATAGTTTGAAATTATCTACTGAAGATTATAATGTTATGAACAATAATCTTCACAGCAACACTACATTAACAAAAAATAGAGCAAATAACAAATGCCCAGATTGGGGATTTAGCACAGTGGTAGAACGCTTGTCTAGTAAGTGCAAGGCCCTGAGTCTGATCCTCAGCACTTCCCCAAAAATAAAATAAAAATAAAATAAAATAAAATAAAATACATTGCTAACAAATACCCAATAACAAGGAAATCATAAATGAATTGTACTATACTTAACCATCAGTTCAAGGCAGGATTTGAAAATGAAGCACTATGCATCAACATAAGCATTTATAAATGTATTACTAAGAAATACTAATTAAATAAGTTGTAGAGGAATAAGTAAAGTATGATTCCATTGGTATAGAGCTCAAAAATATGTAAAATCATACATTATTTTCAGAACAGATGTATAGTAAAACTATGAAGAAAAGGTATTCACTGATAAACACAAAATGATTGATCAGGCAGGAAGGAGGACTGATTCAGATGGATGAACCAAAGATGCTGCAAAGATACTGGCAGTGACCTACACTTTAAGATAGATTATGTTTTCTTCTTTTTACTAGTATTCTTTATGTCTCAATATATAAAAACACTTTTTTCTACATATTTGATATTTAATAATTTTCAGTGCGTGAAGATGGGAAATCACTGGAAGCAAATCTGAATTCAATCCCTTACTGAACTGACTTTCCAACACAACATAAAAGAAATAAATATGGGAAAACATTCTGAAACTACAATTAACCTGCTGGATAAGTCCAATTTCATTCTTTTTTTTTTTTTCCAATTTCATTCTTAAAACACCTCATTTAAAAAACTGAAAAATGGACAGGCATGGTGCTGCACACTTGTAATCCTAGCTATCTGACAGGAGATCACAAGTTTGATGGTTAGTCTGGGCAATTCAGACTGTATAAAAAGGGTTGAGGATGTTGCTCAGTGCTACAGTGTTTGCCTGGGATGTGTGAGGCCCTGGTTTCAATCAATCAACTACAGAAATGCAGGAAATATGATTATTTAAAAAGATAGTTACATTATCTGTTCAAGGATCATTATCAGCTTTTCTTGATATGAATGCCATAGAAACATATTTCCTAAGACTCTTATAAAGGAGAATTAAAAATCAACTATGAAGCACCAAAAATACACTGCAGGTTAATAAAATCAATGGGTTACTAGGAGACCAGAAATTAGGGAAAATACATACAAATAATCTGCAGTAAGATTAGGAAGGTGATTCAAGATACTACTTACGGTCAACATACTACTCACGTAATAGTCACAAAATTTACTGACCTTCTTGAATTGCCATGTCCACAGTTATCCGAGAAGCTGAATGGAGAAGTTTTTGGTAATTCTGTGCATTTTGGTCAAACAACTGTACAAGAAGGCTGCATGTCTTTTCATAGTCACATCTGCTGACAGTGCACAACTGCTCCAGCTGCTGAAACACAGTAGCAGTATCATCTAGTGGATCGTCTAAATGATCTCTGCAAAGATAAAAAAAAAAGTTCCAGATAACATTAGAATGAGATGTACTTTTATTCACCACAAATAAACTTTATGGTAAATAAAAATTCTGTGATTGATAAAGAAATAGAAGATTAAAAGGTAAGAAATAGGCTGAGGATTTAGCTCAGTGGTTAGAGTGCTTGCCTCACAAGCACAAGGCCCTGAGTTCAAGCCCCAGCCCCCACCCCAAAAGAAATTATCTGTGAAGGTAACTTGATTATGTACATATACATAATAGAAAATACCACAAAAAAGCTACTGGAACTCATAGCAAATCTGCTAAGGTCACAGCATATAAGATCAATATACAAAATCGACTCTGGGAATAAAATTTGTAAATTGAAATTTTAAAAAAGTACCATATAAAGGCTCTGGAAAACATAAAATACTAATTAAATCTAACTCAATTATACAAGGTCTAAAGGTTGAAAGTATAAAACACTGATGAAAGAAATCAGAGAAGAACGAAGTAAGACAGATATGGTCACTGACTGAAATACTATTGCTGCGACCTCAATTATTCCAACTTAAACTATAGAGTCAATGCAATTATAGTCAAAATTCCTGTGAAATTTCTTTGTAGAAACTGGCAAACTGGTTCTAAAAGCTACATGAAAAAGCAAAGGAAGTAGAATAGAAAAAACCATTCTGAAAAGGAAAACTAAATTGGATAACACACTATTTGGTTTCAAAGTTTACTCAAGTAAAGTAATACTAATTAAGAGAGGGTACTGGTGCAAGAAAAGACACATGGATTAGTCAGAATAGAACCTAGAAACAGAACCATATATATGTAGCCAATTAATTTTTTAACAACAATGTCACGAAAATTCAATGGAAAAGACTTCCACAAATGGTACTGCATAATTGGTTATTTTTACAAAACAAAAGCAGAAAGAAAAAAAACTTGAACTTTACCTCATCAATAATATACAATATACAATAATTAACCTGAAACTGATCACAGAATTAAATATAAATCCTAAAAACATAAAACTTCTAGAATAAAAACCCTGGATAAGATAAAAAGTTCCTTAGGTATGACACTAAAACATGATTCACAGAAGAAAAGGATAAATTAGACTTCAATAAAATTTAAAACTTCTGCTCTTCTGAAGACTCAAGTTAAGAAACTGAAAAGAAACGATAGTCGCAGAGAAAATACGTTGCAGAGACAAAACCCCATATGATAAAAGACTTGTGAATGGAATATACAGACCACTCAAATCTCAGTAATAACCCCCTTTTTGGGGGGAAAACCAAGATGTATCATGTACAGGTACAAAATAACCATGTTGATTATGATCATTATGTATGCAATGTACCAATATATGTTCTTGGTAAAAAATAATAAAAAAATTTAAAAAAAAATAAAATACAAAAAAATGGCAATAGGCACTTTGCCAAAGAATATTTAAAGATGGTATATAAGCATATGAAAAGATGCTCCACATTATTCTCCTTAAGGGAATGCAAATTAAATTCATAAGAAGGCACCACATATACAAGAAAGGCTAAAATTTTTGAGAACTGACAATATCATCAAGTGCTAGTGAGAATTCAGAGCAACTAGATCTTTCATACATTTCAAGTAAGACTACAAAATGTCACAGCCACTTTGCATCATTTACATTTTCCTAAATATTTCTGCTTCAATTCTCTGTAGCCAATACTAGCAACTCTGGTTCTTCTTATATACTTCAAAAATCTCAGAAGTAAAATTTCATCTTAGAATTTAAAAAATGCTACAGCTACTTTGGCAGCTTTTTATAAAGTAAAATACACATTTACCATGCCACCCAAGAATCCCACAATTAGGTTTACTCAAGAGAAATGAAACCTTAGATCCATACAAATCTGCACAGGAATGTTTTCATCAGTTTTATTCACACTGCCCAAAATGGTAACAACCCAAATGTCCATCAACAAGTAAATGGATAAACAAACTGATATATCCACAAAATAGAATATTAGTGAGCAATGAAATGGAAATAACTACTAATACAACATGGAGGAATCGCAAATGCATTATGCTAAGTGAAAGAAGCCAGACTTCAAAAGGTATACACACTGTATGGTTTCACTTATACAACATTCTGGAAAAGGCAAAAATTACAGGAAAACAGAGCGGCTCAGTCATCATCAGAGCTGAGGGCTGACTACAAAGAGATCTAAAAAATCTTTTAGGGTTATAGAACCACTCAGCATCACTGTTGTGATGGGAGTTAGTATATACAAATGTATATACTTGTATATACTTGTCAAAATTCATAGAGCTATACTTTGAAAGAGGGTAAATTCTTTAAATTATACCTCAAATCTTAAAAAATTCCAAGATGCAAAAGATGAAAACATAACCTGAACACTCAGGTTTTTTAATACCTCACAACTACAGCAACAGATTCCAACCGAGAAGTGATAAAGGCCTTCGTGATTTCAGGTGCATAAGTGTCTAACAAGTGGGGTTCAGTTGACTTCACAAAAGGAACTGATGCTACCATCCTTTGCCACAGAGTTAACAAATAATGAACACTGTTGGGAGCAAACTCCCAATGCTACAAGGAAATAAAGAGAAAGTTATTTAAAATGACATCATAGCTTCACAGAATAAAAAGTACAGAGAAAAACATACTAACAACACATTTTAAAATTGAAATTCTGATTACACTTTAGTCTGATTATATAAATATAGCAAATTTCATAAAAGCAAAAAATAAACAAACATCTTCCATTACATTATCCAGACACACTCATTAAAATACTATATTTCCTTTTTATCATCCCATGAGTATGTTTTTCATAGAGTTGACATCATATGGGAAATATGATTAGTTAACTTCTCCCCCAAACTTATGAAAAGAATTCTCCTATAAGACAATGTGTAAAATTATCATTTTTCTTCTTCATATAGGTTTCACTATTGCCTCACAGGTCATTCTTTAATTATCAGACATTTAGGTGGGTGGTCAATTATTTTTATAAATGTTGCAATGAAGTTTTTATCTAAACCTCTACAAAGAACATTTCAACAAATTACTCAAATTAATAGACGTCAAAACAAAAATGGTGCTACTATCCTTTGCCAAGAATTGTTTTAAAATTAAAGTTTAAAATCAATTATATTTTTACTTACCTGTAAGCTAGTGACAGTAAAATTAGCAATCAGTCTGATAAATTCAGGATATTCCTTCACCATTACTAATTCTCCCAGCTGATAATTTGACTTCAAACGAGCTAAAAATCGACAAAATTCGTGGTAATTACCTGGATCAGACAAAGCCTAAATTATGAGACAAAAAGAAAGGTATTTAATACAAACCAACCTACCGTATCAATAATAAAACCAATAAAATTCCAAAGTATTCCATTAAAATGCCTAGTTTGCAATGGGTACTTTGGGTATTAAGGTACTTTGTGTCCACCAGATAGACAACAATATAAGGAAACAATTGCTTTCTGCTAAATTAAATGTTGTCATTAATTACTAAGAATAAGGAACTCAGACTACAGTTTGAAGGAAGCTTTGGACCACAATGACTAAAATATAATGTTTTGGGAACCTTTTAGAGAAGGAGAGGGACTGGCAGAGGGCGAGGGAGAAGGAGAAATGAGTATGAAAGAATGAACTGTGCTTTAAACAGAAGTCAACAAAAGACTTGAAAAATACATAAGATGAAAAATAAGAATGGGATGCTGGAAATATGCAATACACTTACATGGTATGTGTGTATGCACACAAGTATTAGAAATTTCTTTTAAATCAGCACTTACAAGTACTTACAAGGCATTGTGCCCTCATTAATTCCCTGTTTCTAAATGGATAGTCATTCAAATTACTGCAATGTAGGGAACAAAATTTAATAAAATACCTAAAAGATACACAGGTAATTTTGGGGAGCGATAGATTAAAAGGAAAGACCCACAAAAAGTCTTCCCAGTTGTCTGTGAGCTCCTGGAAAACAGGGCAAATGCATTACCATCACTATTGTTTCAGTATTTTGCAGTATGTACTGTTGCTAGCATGAAATAAAATTCAAAAAAATCATCAGTTTAATACTGAGTGAGCTCCATGAAAGAATATAAAATAATGTATAATTATTAAGGACAAATTCCAAACCAACATTTTATAAATATAGGTCTTTTAATGCATGGTTGGGATTTTAAAATAATACAGCACAGCAAAACATCAGTATGAGGATGTTGGAAAATCATTTAAGAGAATTATCTGAAACTGGCATAGTATCTTCCCCAATACAAGCTGATGACAGTGAGTTAATCAACCAAAATTTTAAAGTGTATTGGTAAAATCCTACTTACCAGTAAAACTAGTAAATTACTAACACTGAAAAGATAAAATAAATGCCCAACCCATTAAGATATTCCCATGAATAACCTACAAAATAACTGCTTTCTACAGAATATTTTATTTTGTATCCTCCGTTATTTCTGTACAAAGATATTATCTGTCCCCTCAAAAGTTATTAATAGAGGCTTAGATATAGCTCTTCAAATTACCATTTAACCTTTTTATCTGTAGTTTAATTACAGATATTTTAAACCAGAAACAAAATAGTGAAAAAGAATATTAATCTAGGCACCCCAAACAACTCATTAATAATGGCTTTGCACCTCTCTCAAAAGAATATTGCCAGGGAAGCTCTGAAGTTACTGCAGAGTAGATTTTTAAATCTACAAACTTTTATTTGTCCACAAGAGGGCAAAAAGACAGTATTCCATTACTTAAAGTCATTCATTCCAATATTATCATTTAGAATTATATTAAGTCTTCCAGTTCAGAAGGTAGATATAACCCTGAATTAATAGTTTCCGTAAAATAACAATGTAAGCAAAGAAGTACAAGACAGTATAGTAAGATATGTCCTCTATTCTAATTCACCTAAAAGAAAAAAAAATGAAAGAGGAGAAACATAGAAATCTATGTAAATACTTGTTTGTTAACATTACCCACTTCTACTACAAATGAGACCTAAGAAAGATGAGTAAGATACTAAATATTTCCTTCCAGAATCATAATAAATTCATGATAGGTTTATTATGTGCCTTTGAGCAGAAATATTATTTCTATATGCTAAGTATTAATTAAATTACTTCATAAATACCTGAGGGTTTTCAAGTATCCTTTTTACTCCCTTAATTAAATTACCAAGGTATGTGGCACGTTCAGGACTGCTAAATAAGGACCTTCTTGTAGAAGCAAACTGCACTAAACACGAAAGTACCTAAAAACAAGAAAAATTAATTTCATTTTTAAAAATAGGTATCACCACACGTAAAAATATTTGTCTTTAACTTGTAATGTATTTCATTTTGACGATAATAATTTTATACAGACTATAACAATAACAAAAGCTAAATATTATCAACCACTATAACCACCTGCGCACCTTCTACTCCACCACCAAAATTCCTATTTGTGTTTTACCCCTCTAATATTTTCTCATACACTAATTCTGCAGAGCAAGGCCTGGACGTACATATGTTCGGAAGCTCCCTACTGCTTACTATGTCTCATTCTTGTAAAACAAGAACCAGGTGTTCTAGCAAAAAGAAAAGATGATTTTACAGTACAATATGTTTAAAAAATACTATAAACTATGCACTATAGTAACCTGAAAGTGGGTAAAAATCATACAGTTTTACTCAACCCAGTATATCTCAAATTAATTTGGTCATGGAATATTTTACACCATACGTTAGCATCTTAAGGGACAGTTCAGAAAACGCTGCTGGAAGAATTCTAAAAATTCCCAAGGAACACCTGTGGCATAGTTACTTTCCTAAAGTATCCAGATAATTTCACTACTTGGGTTCTTAATTCTAATGGTACATACTGAAGTCTGTCTTATTAAGTCTGTCTTATTATTAAGAGACAAGCCCAAAATTCACAACTTCCAAGCCAAACTAGAGTATGTTTTGTTTTAATCCACACTGCTTGCCCACTTTAAAAAAAATTAAAATTAGCTGTCCACGCTTAAATTATCAGTTAGGAGATTTCATACAGAATGTCAGGCTCTTTTGGCAAGGGTAAGAATAGGGATTAAAAATAAAAAAATCAGAAGATTTCCTTTTAAGATACGGTCCAGTTTGCCACAGCCCTCATTGTTAAAAAACAAAACCCAAATACTCCTCCTCCAAAACAAAAAAAAAATAAATCCTCTTAGGCAACTCTGATGTGCAGGCTTGGGAACTACTTAATGTATTAAAAGTGAAAGCAAAACACCAGCCAGGCATGGTGGCGCACACCTGCAATCCTAGCACTCTTGCAGGAAGCTGAGGCAGGAAGGTGGCAAATTCAAGTACCACCTAGGCAACGCTAGTGAGACCCTGTATCAAAATAAAATATAAAAAAGGTTGAGGATGTAGTTCAGTGCAAAGATTATGTGTTCAATTCCAGTACTAAAAAAAAAAAAGCAAAATAGCAGGACTTTTGGTCCCAAAAGCCTTGGGTTCTAATCTCAGTGCCAGTATGTAGTTTGTTGCCCTACGGGAAGTAATTTAGCCACTCTGGATCTGTTTTTGGTTTTTCTGGGTCTACCTACTGAGGGCAGTGTTAGTAACCTTGCACAGTCACTATCAGGATTAAGCAACACAAGCCCACATAATAGGACAAGCCCAGTAATGTCAGTTACTATCTTGAGAACAAAGTAGCTGTTTTCTACTTTATTCTTCAATCACCAGTACTTTTGTGTTTTACCCTAAAACATAATTATAAGAAACTATGGGTTTAAAACAATTAAAAGGGGGCTAGAGATTTAGCTCATTGGTTAGAGTGCTTGCCTTGCAAGCACAATGACCCGAGTTCAATCCCCAGCACCAAAAAAAACCCCAAAAAACTAAAAACCAAAAAACCAAAACAATTAAAAGCAAGACTGTCCTGGATGAAAGACAGGCTATGACACTACTAGAAATATGAGTACCCGGTGAAATTCAGTTTAACAACCACCACCTTGAACTCTAGATTCAAGAATGAACATGTTTTTTAAAAGTGGGATTCTTTATGAATCTGTTCCTCTAGTCTAAGTTATAACACAGCTAAACAAGCACACCACTGATACATATTTTAAATCTGAAACATCTTTTTTCAGGAAATGGCAACACTAGAATTCCTTTATTTCTCAAAGTCTGGATAGCAAATTTACAATTTTTTAACTTTGCCAATATATTTTAGATGCTATGAAGATGGAGCCCATAGTCTCTTAAGAATTATATATCAAGGGTTTCAAGAATTTTGGAGCATGTGGTAAAATTTGATCCAAAAATAAATGAACAAGAGTCAGAGCACAAGACCAAATAAGAAGATTCTCTTTGTTTCTCATTCAGAGATATGTGATGAAGGCTGTCTGTCAAGCCTAAAACACAGAGGCTGATATGGCTGAGAAAGTGTCAGAGAGAAGTAAGAGAAAGAAAGGTCTGGGTAGGGTGGCTGACTGCTGGACATGGGCCCTGTGGAAACTGATTAGGAAGAAAGATAGAGGTTGATACATTGTCCTGGATTTAGCCTTTGACAGGGAAAAAACCAACAGTTACTGGCTCTGAGCTCACCATTAAAAAAAAAAGAAAGGAATGGGCTGTTGACTAAATAAAATCTGGGGGCTGGGGATTTATCTCGGTGGTTAGAGTGCTCGCCTAGCAAGCGCAAGGCCCTGAATTCGATCCCCAGCACCATAAATAAATAAATAAATAATAAATAAATAAATAAATAAAATCTGACAAATAGCTGAAGCATGATATACAGTGCAGAAAATGTAAGAGCTATTTGTGAAAGGTCAAACCAATCAACTATATAGTAGAATCTTTTGTAGTAAACATATTTCACTCCTTACTTTCATTAAAGATCACAGATAATTTTCAATGATGTAATGGATGACTTTTACTTACTAACTGAGACAGTAGTGGTGGAAGTGAATGATACAAATTGAAGAAAAGATCCAATGTTTCTGGTTCCAGGAAAACTGAAAAAAAAAATTATATTCTAATACCATTACTTTCAATCCAGTGATAAGACATTATCATACAAACTGAGAACTCCAAGCCCCTACACATAGCTACTCTCTAGTTTTGGCTATTTTAAATTCCTAGCTACTTTCCCATAAAAGATGAAATACTAAAGAGATAGAAATTAACCAGCTAAAATGGTCCTTATTTCTGTGCAGAATCTACGGCTCTAACAGAACAATCGTCTTACTATTTCATTTATTTTAATAATATAAACATTGTTTAAAAATTCAAAAAGTATCAAAAAGTAAACAGTACTAAAAAGTATGTAATAAAAAGCTGTATCATAGTCCATTCCAAATATATATCTTTCAACATATTTACAAGTATTTCCAAATAATACTTTATATTGCTTTCTTCATTTGATTTTTTTTTTTTTTACTTTAGATATTAGTTGAATTCTTATTTAGGTGTATGAAGTTTCAGCTGTCCAATCACTCACCCTGCAATTATCCCGTACCACTCTCTCCACAATCCAGCCTTTCTCCTTCCACTATTACAAAAATTTGTGATTAAATCAATTCTAAAGTGTTTACATTTATTACGACTATGTAAAGAATGTTAACAGATTGGCAGTATGCTACAATTACATCACACCCACACTCTCGTATTTAATAATGGGATCTTTTCAGTACTTAGTTGTACATCTATCTGTCACTAATTCTTTCCAAATGCTCTGACAGATTCGCAAAAATATTCTTCATAACCTTTTCCACAAACTATATCAAATAACCTATCATTTTTATTCTCCTACTCACACCTCTCAGAGGCTTCAATTTGAAATGATTGTTTCCTAATTTTGTCATATAACTGTCTCCTTTTTACATCTATTCATTATCTTCTTGCCTTTTTCCCAAATCCCCTTCTTCTATTTTATTGGCTTGTACATCAAATAGCTCCTTGACGGCAATTGCATGAGGGATAAATTTTGAGAGGATTTGCATGCCTGAAAAGGTCTCTATCTTACACTTAATAATTTGCATCTAGTTTGAAAATAATTTTCCCTCAGAAGTCTGAGGATACTACTTCATTGTTTTCTAGCTTTCAATATTGATATTGAGAAGTCTAATTCTAATCTCAAACTTAATCCTGTGAGGGTGACATAGTTCTTTCTTTCCCAATTTAGGGCTTTGTCCAGTATCCAAATTTTGAAATGTCATGAAGCTTAGTGTGTATCTCTTTCCATTTATTATGCTAGTTACTTAGCGGGCCCTTTCAGTCCAAACACTTAATGTCCTTCAGTGCCAAGAACTTTTTTGGGTATTTGTTTGCAAATTTCCTTGTTTTCTCTGTTTTCCAGTTTTAAAACTTGTAACAGTCAGATGTACCTCTTGTTTCATCTTCTAGTTTTATGCATATATAATTTTCTCTTATCAAACATCTCTTTGCTTTTTTCTTCTACTTTCTACATTTCATTAACTTTCTTTTCTAACTTCTACTGAATGTAGTATTTGGTAACTGACTCTTAAATGTGCAACATTCTCCAAATTTTCATTTTTAAAACAGTACCCTGTTCTTATTTCAGGGATATATTTTCTTCTGCTATCTCTCTGGGGATACTTATTATACTTTTTTGAAATTCTATTCCACCTTGTCTCTGTTTATATTAATGCCCTAATTTTTTCCTTAAACTTTAAGGTAATTGCAGATTCATAATGCAGTTGACCCAACATTTCATCCAGTTTCTCACGATGGTAATTTCTTACAAAGTTATATTACAGTACAACTAAGAAATGTACACTGATACATTTCACCAATTTTATTCAAATTTCCCAGTTTTAAACATACTTGTGTATACATATGCATGCTTTTAGTCTCACAATTTATTACATGTGTTGTTTCATAAATCTATCAGTAGTCAAGATACAGAACACGAAGTCTCTTTTTGTTGTTTTAGTCTTTGATTTCCATATTAGAGGTTCTCACAAAATCTATGGGGCTCTACTGTACGAGATATCCCTATATCTGAAGCATATCCAGTTTTTATTTAAGGAAAAAGTGTCTGGCTGTGGGAACAAGGGAGTAGTGCAGACAGATAAGACAAGAGAAAAAGCAATCACCTAGCTGCACAAGTGATAGAAAAGATTCTGTTCAAAATGCATCCTTTTCCCAGCCATTTCAGACTCATTCCCCAGCTCTGATTTCAGAGGTACCCTACTGTTATCATTTTTCTCAGATGTGAGGAAAATAAATCAGCTTATTTTTTTCTTGGTATTTCTCAGCTCTATTAAGTTACTTACTCAACTCATTCCCTTTATAACCCTGAAAAATATGTTGACATTTTTGCTAACAATTGGCTCCTTTCCCATTCAGTTTACCTGAAAATTTAAGGAGCCCTTGATTTTCCCTACCTAGTTCTCAACCATCTTTTCTTTCAGTCAGAATCAAAATATGGCAGCTACTATGCTATAAATTGGGGAAAATATTTCTATATTGTGAATGATAGCTACTTTGGGTTATGAATCCTCTGGAGCTCTTTTTTGATTGCCTAGCGAAAGAAGAGAGGTGACTGTACACACATGGCAACTACATTGCTTACTTCTGCACCATTTATGTTGATCATCCTGTTGCAAAATTTTTTCTTACTTGTTCTCCAGGTTGTTGGTATCTGCACTGTGCAAAGATCATCTGCAGATTCATCTGCTAAACTGCCAATAAAGTCGAAGCTTAAGCAGTTGAGGACCAGTTTCAAGACCTGCATCACCAGATTTTGTTGACATTGGTCCTGAAGATCTAAAGGTTTGGACAATACCTAAAAGAAGTCAAAATAAAATAAAACATTGTGAAATATATCAGTAAATGTTAACATATTCAAGTAACTTCAATGCCAAATAAAAATTAGTTAAAAAAATTTTTTTAAGTTATATTTTCCCAAATACTAAGGAAAAATGGTAAAACACTATTATAAATTTCTTTAATAACAGACTATTTCAAATTTAATTTTGTAAAATGAGAATGAAAATCTGTACATTTAATGGCATAATGCAGGTCATCTGAAGTCCAAGAGGCAACCTGAGGACAAATACTCCACATAACACATATGTATGTGTCAGGATTTGTTAGTTCAAAGAATACTTTGAACAGGGGCTGGGGATTTAGCTCAGTGATTAGAGTGCTTGCCTTGTAAGCACAAGGGCCTGAGTTCGATCCCCGGCACCACCAAAAAAAAAAAAAAAAAAAGAATACTTTGAACAAGCTGAAAATACAACTTTCTTTAAGGAAAACCAGGCTAACTTCATGCATGAACAACCTATATTTGGCTAACAACGGCTGTCAAAACTGAATGTGGAAGAACCACCACAAGTATTTGGAGATCAATCCTGACCACCAAAATAAAGTTCACTCTGCAACAACATGAAAAGATTGTACCTTCTAAAGACAATTCATGAAATACTAGTAAAGGAAATGATATAAAACTTGGGATTCTCCAAGAATAATACAGAAAGTCATAAAGCAGTAGGTAGAGATAGAGAAGAGACAAGATTGGCCATGAGTTGTTACTGTTTAGCTGGCTGAAGGTTTCAAGGGTGTCAATTATACTATTCTACTTACATTTGTACACGTTATATTTTTCCATACTAAAAGAAAAATTTTAAAATCAGGTCTTTTAGTCTGATTTAGTGTGGTGATTATCATGTTACTATACAAACTGAACACCCCTAATCTCAAAACCCAAAATCCAAAATGTCTTGTACTCCAAAACTTTTGAGCATCCACATGACACTCAAAAAGGTTTAAAGTTTGGCAGATTTTAGATTTTGGATTTCTGGATCAGGGATGCTCATCCAATAAAGTCTACACAGATACTCCAAAATTGAAAAACTCTAAACTCTGAAATACATTGGGTCCCAAATATTTAGGATAAGGGAGACTCAGCCTCTACCACAGAATTGAAATAGAACAAACTTAATTCTTTCCATGATTTTGGTCACAAATTGAATTGGTTGCAAACTGAATCAAATTTCCCCATAAGGTCAACATTGACCCTAACCACTGAATTTGACTCATTTCATGACCAATTTGGTCTGTGATCAGAATTGTGGAAAAGAATTAAATTCATGAATGAGCACAGAAATAGTGCTCAGTAGCACACACTTCAGGAAACACCATATTATGCCAACTAAAAAGCTTGAACAGCGTGATGGAATCCCTGTATTATGTCAGAGAACATGAAACAACTGTGAATTATGTGATCACTAATGTTCAACGGGACACGATGGAACTAAAGGGAATTCTCATTTCCCAATGAAATTAATGAAGTCAGCTATGCTGGCTAAACTATGAATAAATTTTGATAATTGATGAATTATGAAAACTTACTATCATTTCATTTTTTTATATGCAAAGTATGGGCAGGCAGGCAAAGAAATTAAGATGACTGGATTCTACAATTAATCTATAGTACAAAGACAATGAAACTACTATCTAAAGACAATTTACTAAGTTTCCTCTGGATTTCACCTTATATACCCAGTAACTAAATGTGTATTTCTTGGGACCGCTTATTGTGTAAATTTATTGTATTTAAGACTGTCCATAATAATTCCTTTAAAGACAGAAATGAGGAGGAAAATCCACTTAAATTCTTACAAACCTCTTAAAATTTCCTAAACATCCTAACCAGTAAATTGAATTATTGAATAATTTACCTCTTTTAGAAGAGAACATGCTAGCAGGAATATGTCTTTAAGAGAAGTGTCACGAAATGAGGTAGCTATTTTCCTGTGTTTGGCTGAAGGTCTAGAATAATCAACCTAAAAAGATCAAGATTAATTACTTTAACCGGATCTAACAAAAAGCAAAGCAAAAATTTACTAAGTAAGTAAAAGAATGGAAATAATGATTAAAGAATCATATTGTAAGGAACTGTTGAGGAGCTTTTAAAAATCTACCAGGATAAGTAACTTGCTCAAGATTATTCATAGAGTTAATGGCAGAGACAGAGTTAGAAACCAAGCTTCTGGATGGTTTCAATTCAGTGTTTTTTCTACAAACCATACTGATACCAAAAGGCTGAATTGAGCACGCTGTCAGAGCAGTATATGCTACACTGGTAACAGAAAATAAATACCAATAATAACAACTCCTGAACCATGCACCAACCACATTCCCCATTATTCCTGTAACAACTCTATTCCTCAGATGTCATCTGTAAAATGAGAATGTCTAAAATAATCTTCATAGCTTAACACTTTGCAAATCAGCTAACTGAATTAGTTATAGAAAAGTTCTACATGAAAGTGATTTTTTATTTTTTTGAGACAGTGTCTCGCTATGCAGTACAGGCTGGCCTTGAACTCACTATGTAGCCCACGTTGGCCTTGAACTCCCAGTGATCCTCTTGCCTCAGCCTCCAAGTGCTGAGATTATAGACATGCACCACCATGCTCAGCAAAAGTGGTATTTTTATGTATGCCATATATGTCATTGGTTCATGTCTTTGGTATTCTAAATACCATGTCATTGATATTCTAGAAAGAAATAAAGAGAAACTGCAAATATGACTTATGATGTAAGAAATAGCATATTCCTCCAGATACCGTATTAGCTAATGGCAAGTAATTTTTGAGAATAAATTTACAAAGACTAGCTCTTGAGCTTCTACCTAAAATACAACATTCAAAATTATACTAATACTAGTAATATTTCCTTCATTCATCAACAGGAAGCAAGCAAACAAAGCTGAAGTCTGATACCATATGATCATAAACTTTATGGTCTAGAGTTGTTTTAGAATTATTATTTATTCTTTTTGCTATTTCAAAGAAGAAATGAACCATTTTCCTTGCTAATGTTCATAGATTTGAAAGAAGTAGTAGGCTAAACTTGATTATCTGACACTTCCTAAGCTCCAACACAGAATTTAGATTATACTTAAATGCTACATTTACTTATAGAACACAAAGCATAATACCAATCTGAATTACAGAAAATAGTAACTGGAATCTGCATCCATATGTAATATTAGAATCGGCACTTCCTCCCTTAATTCAAATCAAACTTCAAAGTCAGTTTCTCCTTTAATACTTTCCTTCATATATAAAAAAATTCTCTTTCACATAAACTAGTAAGGGCACGCAGCATCATAATTCTAATTTTGTGATTTTGTAGGAGAAAGTTCTAGTATGTAGGAAATATACTGAAGTATTTCCTGGGAGGTAGGGGATTATGTTGGCAATTTAGCAGCAAATGGTCAAAATAAAATTTCTTTATACCATACTTAGAAATTTCTGTAAGTTTATTATTTTTTTTAAATGGGTTGATCTCTGAACTATACTTTCATTAGAATTCCACATTATATAGTCATACTTCAGTAACAAACTAAACAGTGCAAAGTCTCAATTTCAGGGCAGCCTATATTCTTACTTTTGCTATGTAGAAAATGAATCAAAATTACAGTTTTAAGAACAGCAAAAGGTATTACAGCTGGATGATCAGTATATGATGTTATTATAATATTTTCTTCACTTTTATGAAGTAAAGTTTCTATACTAAAACTTTTTTAGCAAGGCATGGTGGCACATGCCTATAATGGTAGCATTTGGGAGGCTGAGATAGGAGGATCATTGCAAGTTCAAGGCTAGCCTGAGCTACACAGTGAGTTCAAGGCTAGCCTGAACTACATAGTGAGACTTTGTCTCAAACAAACCAACAACGACAATAATAATAATGATAATAATTTTAAAATAAAACTATTTTAAATACTTTAAAAAAGAAATCTATAGTTCATTACACATATTTCCAGAATTATTAGGATTCATCAAGGTCCCTGCCATAATATCTCAACCAACATAGTATTGTTACTCATCCTGGAGGGGTTGGGGAGGACCTGACTGATTCACTCATACAGCAGAGAAATCGAGTATTCTGGGGTAGAGAAGTCAAGGAGATAATGACCATGGTAAATAAGATCACTTTAAAATTTAGAAATCATTCCTATAAATCTAGAAAATGTTTCTAATTCCTGACTGAACACAAGTAGAAAAACAGTTACTTCAGATTTTGGTTTTTGATATTGTGACTCTAAAGGAAGTTGAACTTGGGGATACAAATTCTCTCTCCTTTTCCCTCTCTCTCTCCATACATATATACACATACACACACACACTACCCCATTCGAGATGATGAGTTTCAAATTTAAATACTACAAGCCCCTTTATTATAAAATTATTTTACACAGAACCTAACTTCTGTTTTTGTCCCATTCAGAACCACACTAAGCACAAAAGCAAACAGGAGCAGGCGACAATGTGCTCAGCTGCCAAGCTCGTGAGCACTGGTGGAGGGTGTTATGGCTTCTGAAAACCCTCCCTGCACTGGGTGAAAATTCCAGCCAGAAGGCGGCAAAGTGCCAACAGGCCTGTTTTTCAGTAAGTCTTGCTGTGTATCCACTGTTGAGAATCACTTTACCAAACCATTTGTCTTCTATTTGTAAGTGAATAAAGATTTGTTTCTCTTTTGCATATAATTTATGTCTTCTGCTTACTTTATGTACAGAAGATGAAAGGAAAATTTTCCAAGTACCCATGGAACAAGGACCATGTCTAACTCCCTCCCTGCTCCTTGTAGTACTTTTGACTACTACTGGTATTTTCAATAACAATGAACTGATTCCACTACTTAATTATCCTCCCAATAAAACAGATAACACACAAAAAAACCTTGATCAGTCAGAGTTTTATGCCACCCAAAGAGGAGGAAACATTTTGTTGCAAATAAAAGAAACAGAATTACTCGAGCAAACTTCACACCCTCATTAGGTAGAACAGCTTACCAGGTTCATTTCCTGAGTCAATTCAGAAAGGATCATTACTCCTATTACACAGTGTTCCACAGTGCCCTTCAGAGAAAATAAACAAGTTTAGCCTAAACAGAGACATGATTGGTCCTTAATGTATAAACAAAGTAATACAGTATTTACAAAAATTAAATACCAAAATATCACATTTACTTAATATCTTTTAAAATATGTAGAAAAATCAATATGAGTTCTACAAGTAAAAGAACTTCAAATTCTTTTGAAGGGCAAATTTGAGCACACAGAGTTGAATAGAAAAACATTCACCTACCTTAGAACTACGTGATACTCGACAAAATGTTTCCAGTACCCGAGACATAAAATAAACTAAGCTTAAAATTATATAAGAGTTTTTATACCAACAGCTTTTGGTGGCAGTACTGGGAATGGAACTTACGGAACCTATACACGGTAGACAAGCGATCTACCAACTGAGCCATATTCCCAGCTCTCAAAACGTAAGAGTTTTTAGAAGCCCATAAATAAGAACAAACAAAAAACACTGTTTAGCTGTATAAATATGCTTGAAACTTACTGTGATAGCTATATTCAAACACATAACTAATAAACAGCTCAGAAACTAATTCAAATCCCTTGATTTTATGTTAGGTAAGATTACTTAGGCCCTTTTAATTTCACTTAATCATGCATATGTATGGACTTGTTATATATCTATACTGAAGGTACCCAAAGTACCCAATGCAGTAGAATAAATACATGGTTATCAATATGGTGAACAATTTCATAGGCTCTGCCATGTTTTACTTTAATCAGCCTCTAATTGAATCTCAAAAATTTCCTCATATTAAAATTCAGATTTTATATGCACATTACTAACAAATTACCCTATTGCAAAATCACACTGGAAGTATAAAAATAAATGTAACATCAAATTACAGTGCAATTATACAAAAGCATTAAGAGATAATACACTTCTCAAGTCTTACAGTTGGTCATCCCTTCAACTCTCAAATTCCAATAACACTGCTTTCACTAGGTATAATGAAGTTCAAATTATTTCATAACAATAACAAAAGAACAAAAGAAACATACCAGAATTTCTGTATTTCAATTCTTTATGACCGACCATTCAGGATAGTCAGGATACCTAGGCTCCTAATTATCTAGTCACTGAAGCAGCTATCCTCTATACATACTAGGTTAGTAATTGTTTCTCAAAGTGTGGCTCTCTGACCAACTACTGGTCCATGAGCCCACTGGCAGTCTATCAGTTCAATTCTTATATAAAAAATGGTTTGGTACTGGCCCATAACAACAACAAAAAACATCTACCAAAATATACCACGGCTAAGTCACTAAGTACACTGTTTAGTTAAAATGGTATTTTTTTCATACCAAGTCTTTCTTGATGAATGAAGCATCAAGTTCATTTACAATCTGCACACACTCCTTATCTTGTTGCACAGCAGCAATGTGAATAGCATTGCCTTAGATGACAGTCTCCTGGGTATGTATGTAGAAAAGAAGTACCTAAGTATTTTTGGAGTGTGACAGTACAAGGATTACAATAACAGAGAAAAAAAGATGCTCAAAAGTTCAGGCCACTATGAACTAACAATGTAGTACTATTTTACAAGTTTTCTGCATTGGATTATAGGATTAAACCACATTTTATACAGGGGTCAAATTTTAAAATTACTACAGTACACTAGCAGTAAAATCTCAAAATCCAAACTGTCCTTCACGACTAGTAAGTCAATACTGAACCAATTTTTACCAACTGCCAGTTTTTCCTCAAGAATTGGAACAGATCACTGTCTCTTTACCTGGACCCTCAGCTAAAGTACTCTTTTTGTAATCAGCGATTTTGTTTGTATGAAGAAATTATTTATCTTGAAATATCCAAGTCATCCTTAGAAAGAGGCCTATAGGAACCAAGGGCAGATTCAGAATTCCCTGTATCATCCTAGGACGTATAATCGCTATGTGGAATGGCAGGCAGAATCCCTGGCACACAATTTAATCTCCTCTTGTCTTA
The DNA here is from genome assembly GCA_004026905.1 of Hystrix cristata. Classification (NCBI taxonomy): domain Eukaryota; kingdom Metazoa; phylum Chordata; class Mammalia; order Rodentia; family Hystricidae; genus Hystrix; species Hystrix cristata. Next base: position 39,693 of record PVJO010005496.1, read on the forward strand.
TTTTCTAACCCAAATATCTGAATTTGTGTAAATTAAATATTAAACATGCATATGCTATGACTCTAATAACTTAGGTTGAGAAAATGATAGTCAATGTGGTAAAGTATAAAAAAATTTTTAAAAACTGTCGGAAGACTTGCATAAGTGCTACTTCTATACTAAATTGCTATGTGACTTTATGTAAATTATTTAACATTTCTAAACCTTGGCTTTCTCATTTACAAAATGAAACCCACTTCACAGAGTTGTGATGAAAATAGATTAGATAATAGATAAAAAGCATTATATATATGGTCTGTATTTATGCAGTAAATATACTTGTCATAAATGAACATAGATTTTTGAAATTAGAAAACATGATTAATTGCATTCTTCTGGTGTGAAAGTTATGTAACAGCATGATTTTCATCTACTGACAATAAATAATGAAGGACCTAAGGATAAATAATAAATGATAATGAATAGGGTACTGGTAGCCAAAAGACCAAACCGTATAGCTTTAAGAACAGCAGTATTCTAAACTAAAATATCGAGTGGTGACACTGCAATAAGGTAATAATGTCTTCTTACCTGAAGAAACTTTTTCACATCAGCAATAATTTCTCTGAAGACAAATTGGTCTTTCTGAACTTCAAACCATCCCAATTTAGTAATTTTAGCAATGATTTGAATAAGAGCTTGGATGACAAAGGGAGCCAGCTTTGGTTGTGATGCCACATAATTCAGAATGTAGTTTCCTACAGAGAAATGTTCTGTGATCATTTGGACTTTCAAAAAATATAATGTGAATCATGTGAAGAAAAGAAGAAGCAATAACATGCTTTTTGACAAGAGTTTTAACTCTTTTCCTCAAAATATATTCTTAAAATCAATTTTTCTACAAAGCTTGTTTTAAAAGAGCAAATCTGTTCCATTACATTTGGTATATCAGAGATAATTTGAGTGCAACAACACTATTTTGTTTTGCATGATTCTATGCAACAAAACAAAGGCCAGGTAAATAAAGAAAATCACAAACAGGCCAAACGAACCAAACAATACACAAAGTGTCTAAGTCTCAAACACCTACTAGTTACCTCATTTCATCTCACGTATTATCAGACACATCCATCTTTACCCAGTGTTATAATTTTCCATCCTATCTCAGATAACCTTCCTTCCATCACAGTAACTCAGAAGCTACAATTCTTATAAAGGGTTGTACAAACTTTAGATCTTATCAAGAAAAAGTACCATATTTGCAGTACTACTCAAGTATTTCCTAACTACTTAACATGTATAAAACACTACTATCCTTTTATTAAATTTCTATTTTTATAAAAATCTGTCATTGACAAAGTTTTGAATTTTATTACTATGTTAATTCTCTCATAAGCCTTGTAGTTTTTATTATGTAACACTGTATATTAAGTCACTTTCAGGAACACGTATGGCACATTATAGCAAAAATGACTATACATTATCCGGTTTAAGTGCATAAAAATATAAATAATACAGTGCTGCCTTAAAATAAATACATAAGTTAAAGCTCACATGAACAGAACAGTAATCCTTGGAATAAAGTTAACAGCAAATTCAGTTTTGACCTATTTAACAAAATACGCTTTAGTGGAAACAGCCCCAAATTCCAAAAGCACTTTTTAAAATGAGCAATAATCTATTCCTAGATAGTTTATGATCTGCTAGGGGGAGAGAAAGAAAGAAGAGGGAGAAGAAGGGGGAGAGAGAAACGAAGAGAAAGAATATGAAACAGAAAGAATCAACCACAAGAAGACCAAGATAGGGCTGGGGATTTAGCTCAGTGATTAGAGTGCTTGCCTTGCAAGCACAAGGGCCTGAGTTCAATCCCCGGCACCACAAAAAACAAAACAAAACAAAGAAGACCAAGATAAGGTGATGAGGAGGAGATGCAACGAGTAACTGGAACTTTCATGCATTGTTGATGAGAATGCAAGATGGTACAGGCACTTAGAAAAACAGCTGGGAAATTTCTTCAAAAGTTAAGCACAAACTTTCCTTACAACCCAGCAATTCCACTCCTAGGTCTGATCGAGAAAAATGAAAAATAGGTCCACACAAAGACTTGCATGTAAATATTCACAACAGAATGACTCACAGCAGCCAAAAAGTCAAGCAAGTGACAAGTTTATCAACCAATGAATGAATAATGTCATATAGCTACACAAGGGAATTTTATTCTGCAATAAAAAAGAATGAAATATTGATGCATGCTACAACATGAACAAAACTCAAAACACTCTGCTAAGTAAAACGAGCCAGGCACCAAAGACTACATATTATATGATTTTATTTATATGAAATGCCTACAAAAATTAATGCATAAAAGCAGAAAGCACATTAAGAGTAGGAGGTATTAGAGCAGGGCAGGCTATAAATGAACAGGAGGGATCTTTTTGGAGTGATGAAAATGTTCTAACACCAAATTATGGTAATATTCATACAACTGTAACTTTACTAAAAGTCATTAATTGCACACTTAAACCAAGTCAATTAATGGGATGGTACATTACACCTCAATACACAAAGCTGTCTGAAAGGAGGAAAAGGTACGGAGGAAGGATAGATTTATATAAGCGATCAAGCTACACTATCATTTGAACAGAAGAGAAAAAGGATAGCATTCCAGTCTAGGGGAGTAAGTTAAGAAAAGGAACTAATGCAGAAATGAGATGGCATGAAGGGTAGACCTGCTGACAACTAACAGGCAGTACCAACAAAGATACAAGTTTACCTATATAAGGATGGTGTAACAATGACAAGCTCATGAAGGGAATTCAAAATTAAGCTCAGAAAACAGTATTTCACTGATGAGCAAATATAAACCATTGTTAATTATATTAATAAAGTTAGAAAATGGTGTGGTAGACACAGGGAACCTAGCAACAGAGTTTATGAAAGGAAATTCTGAGTTATGTAGAGTGGGACTGTACATGAAGAACTAAGGATTTTTAAATTGACATGATAAAAGCAGTATGGCTGTTAAGGTCATTCTTCATATTTTCCATTTAACACACACATCTACTATATTGACTTGTCAGTATAATACCATATCATACCACGACAAATAATCTATTTGCAGAAACAACACTGGTAAGTCAAAATAAACAAACTAATAAAGGAAACCCATCATTTCTTGTTTAAAATTATCTTATGTGTTTCTATTCTATCTTACGTGTTTTTTTAACCAAACTTCATTCTTTTTTTTTTGAGTTCAGTGTAGAGATGCTCCTCAATTTATGATGTGACAGCCCAATAAAACCATCATAATTTGAAAATATCAGAAGTTGAAAATGCATTTAATACACCTAACCTACCAAACATCACAGCTTGATACCACAATACATTACAGAGCATCAATTATTTACCCTGTGATCCTGTGGCTGACTGGAAGCTGCAGCTTGCTGCTGCTGCCCTGTATCACAAAAGAATATTACACCACATATCACCATCCCAGGAAAATATCAAAATTCAAAGTATTGCTTCAACTGAATGCTTATTGCTCAAAGTAAGATTAAAAAAAAAATCATAAGTCATTATAGGGAGGGAACATCTGTACTACTATTACTAAAGAAAAGTTTCCATTTAAAAAATGTAAGTCAAACATATCATGTATCTATTAAAGAAATTAGAACAACGATTAATAGTCTTCCAAAACAAAAAGCACCAGGCCAAGATAGGTTCACTAGCGAGCTCTACCAAGTATTTAAGTAAGAAATTATACTAATTCTCTGTAACATTTTCCAATAGATAGAAGAAGATATTCATTCTATTTTATGAGGTATACAAAGTTGGTTCAACATTCAAAAATCAATTAACATCATATCAACAGGCTAAATAAAATCACATAATGGTGTCAACAGATGAAGGAAAAGCATTTCATGAAAATGTAATATCCATTCATGATAAAAACTCTCAGCCAACTAAGAACAGAAAGGAACTTCAACTTTATAAACAACATCTGTTTAAAAAAAAAAACCCTAAAACCATATTTAACAGCGAGAAACTTTAAGGTTTCCTAAGATCAGGAATAAGGCAAGATGTTCCCTCTCACCACTGCTTTTCAACATTTTACTACAAGTCCTAACTAATGTAATGGGACAAGAAAAGGAAATAAAAGGTATATAGGTGTGACAGTTAACTGTGTCAATTTGAGTAAGAAACACCCACCTAAATTGGATCAGCATAGTTCTGGATGTGGAAGACCCACCTTAGGGAGGATTGTTACCAGAATGGTGCAAAAGGGAAATGAAGAAGGAAGACTTGCTTTGGAGGAGCTCCAGTCTTTACCTTCACCTTGGACGTCATCTCCTGGCTTCCATTGCAGACCCTTCATCCTACTGATACAGACTTACATGGGACACTACAGCATGCTCCAAGCCTTCGACTGGATCCTTTGGATCTCTAGTGCACAGACAGACCTAACACTCTTCCACACCTGACTCTATGGGCAACCACTGTAAGCCAATCTTTTAAATTCTTATATATTTGTATATCTTACATTTAATCTGCTTTTCTAATAAGTACTGAATGATACTGATTTTGGGACCAAAGAAGTGGGGTTGTTGCTGTGACTCCACTGACGTGGTGGGGTTCAGGAGTCTTTGGAACTTGCATGAAGAGTTTGCAGAAGTCTGGAGATGCCAGCTGAAGAAGCAGCCCTGATATGCTTTAAGCTGTACTTGATGATGAGAGATTCTGGTCAGAGCTTGGAAGACCAGAATGCTGATAGAAGTGCTGCTGTTAAAAACCAGGCTTGGGAGATTTCTACTGGGAAGGACGGCACTGGCTGTTGGGACTCCAGACGATGTGTGTTATGGCTTGGCAGAAGATTTGTCTGCATGTTGCCCTTGTCCAGAGACTGCCTGAGACTGAGATTAGGTATGGTGGACTAATTAATCTAGCAGAAGAAATTTTAAAGTAGTTTAATGTTGAGGCAATGGCGTAGCTACTGTTGGGGGCTTTTACCCAGATATATGCTGAGCATAAAGAGCAAGGAGCCCAGCAGAATGATTTAAAACGTGAGTTTGGCCAGAAAGGTATGGACTACAAAGATGGAGAAGAAGAAAACTTGGTTGCTGAGAAGGAATAGCACAATAGAAAAGACAACCTGAGGACATCGCAAGAACCAGCAGGACTCCAGTCTTTGCAGCCTTGAAACTGCCAAAGTGAAAGACTTTGCTTTCAGAAGAAAGCCCCAGAGCACCATGTCCTAGAATGGCGGCAGCCTAGGGAAGTTTTTCCTCAGGATTTGATTCCTAGTTCTGAGCAATTCAGGCACTTGACCCCTACGGCCAAGAGAGAAGGAAACCTGACTACTGCTCTTTCTGGCGGTAGACCCTGGCATCATCCACGTGGTGCTGGTTTTAGGTGCATCCAGAATGCAAGAGTTGTGGGGTCAGGAAGGCTTCCACCAAGATTTCAGAAGAAGGCCTGGGAGGCCAGGCAGTGTGCCCCTGAGAGGGCAGTGTGTGAAGCTGTGTGACATCGAAGGTGCAGCGGAGGCCCCGGAAGGTTGGAGAAGCCAAGAGCATGGATTATCTGAGGAAAGCTGCAAGTAGTGAGCAAAGCTGGCTAGAAAGAAGCCATGGGGACCTACGACCACCAGAAGTGCCATGGGGGTGGAGCCACCCAAGCCCTTTGGAGTTCACAACTTGCCACAGGTTGCCAGAAATGTTGGACATGCAACTAAGGGATTTAATGTTTGCCCTGCTGGATTTTGGTCTTGCTTTGTTCCCATTCCCTTCTGGGCCCCTCTTTGTACCTTCTGGAAAGGAAATGTCTATCTTGTGCCATTATATGTTAGAAATGTTTAACCTTCTTTTCATTTGTAAAGGGACTCACAGCTAAGAGTTGACCTTAAATATCAGAAGAGACTTTAGATTTGAACTTTTCAGCAATGTTGAAACTGTTAGACCTCTGCCGATTCTTAGAGATGGACTAAATGTCTTTTGCATAAAGGGATGTGCATGGGGACCAGAGGCGCAAGGTTATGTCGTGTATCTAGATGTCCCTCCAAAGCCTCATGCAGTCATAGGTGGGGTTTTTCAGAAGTGGCTAGATCTAGGACATGCACTGCTGGGATTAAGTGCGTGATGCTGTGATGAAAGGGGACTCGCCCTAGGTGTGAGTGCAACACATGGGTAGCCTGAAGGCATATAAGAGAAAGAAAAAGGGCTGCTGCTGTCGCTTGCTGCTTGCTGCTTTTTGCTACTTCACTGTTTGCTGCCCTCTGCCTGCCATGCCATGAACTGTTGTCCTCTGTGATGTCTCTGTGCCATGCAGCCCTGCCTTAGAGCCTGCTGACTACAGACTGAAATCTCTACAAACTGTGAGCCAAAATAAAACTTTCCTCTTTTAACATGGGATGTTGGGTATTTTGTCTCAACAGTGAGGAAAGTAACTAAGACAGATTTAGAATGGAAGAAATAAAACTATCTTTGCTTATAGATGACATGCTTATTCACATAGAAAATTCAAAAGAATCAACAACAACAAAAATCCTGAACTAATAAGGGATTACAGAGCAAGGCTGCAGGATGCAACATTAATATATCAGAGTTAATTGCATCCCTAATACCAATAACCAAGCAAAACTTGAAATAAAAAACAGCACCATTGATACAGCACTCCGAAAATGAAATACTTAGGTATAAATGTACTAAAATATGAACAAGACCTATATGAAGAAGTGGCAAAAGTATAATAAAAGAAATCAAAAAAGATCTAATTAAATGGCTAAAATCCAGAATACTGGCAGCAAATGTTAGAAGAATACAGAGCAACAGAAACATACTGGCTGGTGGGAATACAAAATAATAGAGCCAATTTGGAAGACAGACAGTTTCTTAAAAATGTAACATATTCTTATATAATTGATCCATCAATCATGTTCCTTGATATTTACCCCCAGCAAAAAAACCATATATGGATGTTTACAGCAGCTTTACTCACAACAGTCAAAAGTGGAAGCAACCAAACATCTTTTTTAAATGGATAAAGTGTAGTATATCCACAACTAAAAAATCAATGAAGTTAACAAGCATAAAAAGACATGGAGGAAGCTTAAATGAACATTAATAAATGAAAGAAGTCAATCTATAAAGGCTACATACTATAGGATTACAAAGGTCTGACATTCTGGAAAAGCAAAACTGTAGAGGCTATGAAGATTAGGGGTTGGAGAAAGAGAGGAGAAGGACAGGCAGAGCAGAGGGTATTTTTAAAGTAGTAAAACTATTCTGTATAATATTATATTAGTAGATATATCATTATACATTATCAAAATCCGCAGAACAAACAAGCGAACCTTAATGTAAATTATAGATTCTGAATAACAATGATGTGTCAATATAGGCTCATCAATTGTAACAAATGTACTACACTGGAGGAGGATGGTGATAGTGGAGAAGGCTATGCATGTGTTAGGGAGTATACAGGAAGTATGTACCTTATGTTCAATTTTGCTGTGAACCTAAAGTGCTCTAAAACATTATGTCTATTTAAAATATGTGTGTGTAAAAGTCAAATAAACAAAATCACAAGTTATGTGATTTAGGTTTTATTTTTAAAACTGAATTTTGCTCTTTCACTTTATTAAGCATACAAATTGATGTGAATAGATAAGTCTTTCTCTAGGTTTTCAGAAGTATCTAAGACTTGAGGTACTTAGGGAACTAGCAGTCAAATATATGGTGCAAACGACATAATAATGTGTGATTTCAATCACTCAGATTTGAGCTCAAAGATCCATAATAGATACTGTAATTTTTCTGATATAGAAATATACATTATGTTATTTTGAGGCTGAAGAACAAAAATGAGTCTACAATCTACATTATGAACACAAAAAGGAAAAACAAATTCTATACCCCAACTAGAGCTTTGTCCATATGAAATACGAACATACACATACACGCACAAAAAAAAAAAAAAACCTAAAACATATTACTTCTGAAAACTATATTGCTATTTTATAGACTCTGTGTTCCAACCACAGTACCTTCTAAGTACTGTTTACATATACATAAATTATCTTCCTAACAAGTGGGAGTCTGCTTTTGATTTTACTTGCATCCCAACTGATTTTGATGCAGCATCCTAAGAAATATTGGAAAGCCGATGCTGTCCTGTCAATCAGTTGCATTATCAACTTAAGATAATGTTAAGAGCATGAACTTCAGGCAGATTGAGTATGTCTGAATGATAGTTCCACTATTTCCTACTTGTATGATCTTGGGCAGTTTAGAGAGCCTATTGAATCTAATTCCCTCATTTGCAAAATGAAGATAATGAATAAATTTATTTCGAAGATAAAATGAGTGTAAATCTTAGCAAATACTAAACATATTAAAATGAAAGTTATCATTATTAAATTAACAAATGCTTTTTGGATCATACATTGCTCTCTATATCACATTTTTACCACTGGATGACTAAATGAGACTTGACTACTTGTTTTTAAGAAAATGACAGAATCAAATAATGCAAACCTTGGGCTGAGGATTTAGCTCAGTGGTTAGAATGCTGGCCCAGCAAGTACAAGGCTCTGAGTTTGATCCCCAGCACCAAAAAAAAAAAAATTGTATGCCTGGTAACAGTTTAGCATATGTAAAAGGAAAAGACTATTTTTAAAGTGAGATTTATTAAAAAAAAAAAAAAACAATGTATAAACCACTTACTGATATCTATCCTCTGTTCAACAGGTAAAGGGCTGATTCGGCTGATAAGTTTTGAAAGACATGTTGCTGCAAGGAGCTGGGCATAGGAGGTCTGGAAAGAATAATTAAGATTTTTTATTATTATCTCAAACAAAATTAGACTAATCAAAATATGTCAGTAACTTTTTTCAAAGCAAATATGAGACTTTTTCTGGATTTCTACAGTGGTAAATTTATAAATAGTAAAACATATTTCAGATATCTAAATACAGATGTATACACATGTACATGCATACACACGCACATACATAAGAGATCACTAGTTGGGAAAGGTAGAGATAGCCATCTCAACAACAGAAAGTAATCAGGAAAAATAAATGACTATGAGCAAGCTAAGATAAAATATTCTTACTACAGTCTACACAATTCTGCATTACCCAGCCTCTCACTATCTCTTCAAATTCGTAGTCCCTCTATTTACTATGCTCTGACCATGAAAATCTTTCAGTTCCTTTAAAGGCCATCCCCACCCTGACTTCTGTGTTCTTCAGACTTGTGCCTGATTGTGCTCTCTGGCCTCCAATTTGCTGAATCACATACTCAAAACCTCTAAATGCATAGTCATCCCTCAAAATTCAGTTGGTATTCATTCTACACCTAGGAATTTGCTGGCAAGGTAGTCCTTTTTTGGGTTTTTTCCCCCTTCCCTAAACCAGAGGTTGGTAAACTATGGACCATGGACCACATCCTGCCTGCTTCTGCAACACCTGTGAGCTAAGCATGGATTTTCTAAGTTTTCACAGTGGGGGAAAATTTAAATGAGAATATTTTTGAAAGTTAAAAAGTATATAAAATCCAATTTCTGTGTCTATAAAGTTTATTAAAACACAGCCATATCATGTACAGGTACAAAATAACCATGCTGATTATGATCATTATGTATACAATGTACCAATACATGTTCTTGGTAAAAATAACAAATTTAAAAAACAAACAAACAAAAAAAAAAAACAAAAAAAACACAGCCATGGTCATTCATCTACAAATTATCTACAGGTGCTCTCAAGTTATGACGGCAGAATCGAATAGTTAAAAGACAGACTGAATGTAGTATTCTCTGCTTCCCACTGCTACTCAGTGCACCATAAACTGTAGTGATATAGAAGTTACTCCCTATTGCCTATAGTATCATGGGTATTACCCTGACATGACATGTATCTTTCATTACTACAGCCATCATATCAAAACAAGGTAAGATAGACGTGGACTTCAAATGTCTAACCTTTAAGACACAGTACTGAATTAGATGGCAAAGCAATGAGCTTTTTTCTGCAAGGATACTATCATTGTCCTAAAAAAATATAATACTTATTATCAAACTAAGTACATCACAATATTATCAACTCACAGAAAGACAACAGAAAAAGTCAAAAATTTGAAACAGACTATGTCATCACAACACAGTTTCTTTACAAAAATAAAATGAGGTTGCAACCAAAGTTAAATTTCCAAGTAGCTCACTTGTTAGCTAAGCAAGGAAAACCACTTAACAGGGATGGGTTAATTAAAAAGCCATTGTTTTATTTTAGCAGCTAAAGTTATATGTGCAGAAAAAAATAAACTTTACTAGCCTTTCAGTGAGAACAAATACTTAAAGCATTGATGACAATGGAGCAACATCAAAAGTCACTTTAAAAACCAGACAAATGATTTGAAAAGAGTATTTTTAGCTTTCAATGAGTGGATGGATGTTACTAATATTGCTCATACTGTTCTGTTTGGTTTTTTTTGGTGTTTGCTTTTTGGTGCCAGGGATTGAACTCAGGGCCTTGTGCTTGCAAGGCAAGCACTCTAACCACTGAGCCAAATCCCCAGCCTAATACTGCTCTACTGTTAATGTTACCAGCACTACCACTTTATGTTAGAGGTCAATGCTGAGTGTGAGGCAACTAAGGAACTACCCTCTGTGAACAGGCTTGTATGGAACTACAAGCCAGAATATTTTTAAAGAAATTGAGGAAAAATTAATTCAATATGACTAGGAGTAGAATTTGCTAAGCCCTGGGGGCAAAATATATAGGGAACAGGAATGGGGATGTGGTTCAATGGCAGATCACTTCCCTAGCATGCACAACATCCTGGGCTTCAATTACCAGAACTGCAAAATACATATGTATTTTTTTATGTATGTATATAAATATATACGTATATGCATGTGATGCACAAAAGGCTTAGTTGGACAAATTTACACAGCTTGTTAAAAGTTAGTATTTTTCATTAATAGATATTATGCAGTAAATATGTGAATCTATCATAAGTTAATAAATCAGAGTGTTAACAATGAGTTTCATTCATATTTGTAAGCTTACCTTTAGCTCTGTGAATTTCTGTGAGATAGAGAAGCTCAATATCCTGATTTGTCCTATCTATCACACAGTGGTTTAATATCTTCTCAATGCTAAAGTTGTAAGTTTTTTAGCTCGGGGTTGAGAACAAAATTTTTCTGGATAAAAAGAGCAAGCTTCTACTGTTCAACACTAAATGGCTTTGGAAATTACCCTTAGCTGTAAAGTTGACAATGCCTCTTAATGAATTCAATCTGTAATTACAAAATTGCCTGAAAGATGAACAGTGCTTAGTACTACTTACATACAGAATGACTATAACGAATAACGTTAAAGTCATTTCAATAGCTAACATTGTTTGAATCCTAAGTAATGCCAATCTGCTTTACACATTTCTTGCATGCCAAAGTTAAAATAAGTAGTGAGATCTCTACTCCCAGATGTATTTTCTGACCTCCAACTATAGTTCCAGCAGCACTGTTCAGACCCTGATGCAAGTATAGAGGAAATTTCTGTATTTCAAAATCCATTTAGCTGTGCAATTGAGGAGATTCCAACTAATCTTCAATTGGAAGTCATTAATCTGTAATGTAATGACATGCTGAAAGGCAAGTATCTAGAGAAGATTTAATAGAATTCTATAAATGCCTTCTAAGTGATGAGTATACTCAATTAAAATTATATGCTCATGGATTAATATTAGCATTTGGCAGTACGTAGCTATGTGAAATGACATATCAAAGATGAAATATGTATAATTTCATTACAGATCAATGTTAAAATATGAAAATTTGCTATCAGTGTTGATAAGAAACACAAACTTTGAACTCCAGTTAATCCTGAAAATCCTCAGAATTGTTCTGTTCTTTTCATTAACAGATATGTATTAAAATAACTCTATTTGATCATTATATTTTGAATTTCCAATAAAACTTTGTGGACATTTTTCTCTCTTGCTATAAACACACTTACAAAATAGTCTGCATTTTGTGTCTTGGCCCACAAAGCCTAAACTATTTGCTATATGGCCCTTTACATAAAAAGTTTGCCAACTCTGCTCTAAATCATACAGTCTTACTGTAGTGCTTAACACACCACCTCATAGCTCTTTATTTATACATCTATGCCCCTCCAACAACGAAGAACCTTGATTCATACACATAAATCAGGTAAGCAGTAGATTACCTGGTATTATATTCAAGTATAGAACACGTTAAATAACAGCTCAACGAATAGTTAACAGATATCTAGAAGGGAGAGAGACAATAGGCAGTCAACATTCTTCTGAATAATTGTTTAAAGTTTTTGTTTACAACCTATCTCTACTACCTTGATTTTTTTTTAAAGCTATTTCTAAAATGGAATTTTTGCCCACTAATATGATGTAAAGAGGCCAAGAGAAATCAAGAAACTATTTCAATTAACTCCTCCTTCTATTTCCCGGCTCTTCCCTAAATTTGCTTACCTGGATTTCCAATTCTTTTCTGATTGATCTCTTTGACAGTGCAATAATACAGTTTTTTTTTTAAAGTGGCAAAATGTATTAGTATCACTGCCAACATACAACAGTTCATTAACACTGATATATACATACATACATATACATTCAGTGATCTTTCATGTTAATCGCTATTATCAAATACTTACTGTTCCTTGTTCTAACAGAAGTTGACACTTGCTGAGACATTCTGGGCTGTCAATAAGTTCCAAGAGTGCTTTCTCAGCCTCTATTCTTTGTGAAAGATCAGTCCCTACGTAGAGGTGAGTACATAACAATTCCAATTCGGCCAAACTCTTGAGAAGAAAAAATTTAACATTTTACTTGAATGAATATATATATACATATATATATATATTAACCACAGAAAACAAGAGATGAAAATATCATGTCTGTACACCTTAATTCAATATATATTTATTGAGTCACGAAACAAAACAGACACATCTACTTCCCAAATGACTTATAAACTGATAGTTATGCAATAGAAATGTAAGAGTACAGAAAGAAGAAATTTGCCTAATCCAAGGAGTTAGAAAGGGTATACCTAAAGAAGTAACATTTAGGCTAAAACCTAAAAGGGTGACCCAATGAAAAAGACTAGAAGGTAACCCAGGTAAAGCAATATCATTTACCAGGGCTTTCCAGTAAAATGGAATTTAGCCATTTTAAGGCATTAACAAGTCATCTCACTGGTAAACAGACAGCAAGGAGGAGATACTAGAGGAGGTTATAAATGGATGAGGGAAATGATAATACATACTTTGAAGATTACTCAACTTACAGTCTATTATAAAAATTTCAATTGTTCCATCTATAAAAAGAGAAACATTGATAACCATGAATATATGCTGATTTGAGGCATTTTAAACTAATGGCTCATAGTGCTGCAGGTGAACTATGTCATGATTTTTGACCTCATGGTCTTTCTAGCAATGCAATAACTAATTAATATGCAGGCTTCTATGTAATAACTAGTTAGTAGAAAGACTAATTCATTTTGTTTACAAATATAATGTCATCTGAAGATATGGGACACATGGGAACAATCCGAAAAAATTAAAAAATGAGTTTAGTATTCCTCTCAGCTTAAAAGAATTTTTGTTAACGCCATCTTACCAAAACAAACTACTTTGTTTTGAGCTCGATTAGAGAATTATCCCTTGGAAGATGAAAATACTACCACAGACTTCAATACGTGACAGGCAAATGAAGGTAACAGGATATTCCTACAGAAATGCCAATTTGGGTATTTTTTGGCCTAAAGTGTTACGTGGCAGCCTTACAACTACACTAGTCCACACATTCCCTCGATGTATATACTGAACCATCTTATAAAAGGAATACACAAGTATCACTGAAATTAGCTTTCCCATCGCTCTCAATATGCTTGTACTTCTCTCTCCTCCTTAGCTGTTCCATAGCTATTTTCCATTTCCTTATTCAAGTCAGAGCCCAGCATCCCAGACTTGGGTATTTTCTGCTAGCACAAAAATAAAACTCTAAAGTTTCGAATGGATTAATTACAATATAGAACATCAACGAACCACATTTCTCCCACCTAGACTGGCACAATAAGCCCAAATTATCACTATATATTGTTCACAATACTAAAATGCTTTGAAAATACATACATAATTCATGAATTCTCATATTTTTCCGGAGTGAGAAATATAAAAGTAAAAGGGCTACCTTTCTCCCTTCTCACAATAAACTTCAGAAGTCTTTTCCTTTATCTATTAAATTTTAAGGACAAAATTTTAGAATTCATACTATCCAGAATAATTTAATATAGGCTTAAAATTTTTTGAAATAGGCCAGAAATAGTGACAAAACCTGTTTAACAAAATGAAAGGCAAGGAAAAAAGGAGACTAATAATGTGTCCATCTTACAGGACTGTTTGGAGAATTAAATGAGTTAATGCTATGTAACTTCTGGTGTACAGTATACACCATAAAGGTTAGCTGTTTATCATTACTACCTTATAATGACACTATAATGGATTGAATTATATCTCACTAATAGATCCAAGCCCTAGCTTTCAGTACCTATGAATGGGACCTTTCTTGAAAATAAGGTACAACATTTATAAATCCTTAATTAAAGATTTCAGGATGATACCATCCTAGATTTACAGTGGGCCCTAAAACCAGTGACTGGTATCCTTATAAGAAAAAGAAGAAGAAAATTTGAGATGCACAGAGACACAGGAGATAGGACCATATATAGATGGAGGCAGAGATTGGAGTAAAACCAAAGAATGTCAACCATGGAATGTCAAGGATCATCAAAAGTCATCAGAAACTAGGAAAAAGAAATAAAATGGCTTTCTTTCAGTCTCCAGAGGAAATCAACCCTGTCTTCACTCTGATTTCAGTCTTCTGGCCTTAGAACTGTGAGAGAATAAATCTGTTGTTTGATTCTACACAGTCTGTGGTAATTTGTTACAAGAGCCCTGTAAAACTAATGCAGAGAAAGAAAGAGGGACAGAAAGAGAGAGGGAGAAAGGTAGAAAGGCAAAGAGGAGGAGAGGGAAAGGGAAAGAAATCAAGCAAACTGGGCATGGCAGCACACATCTGTAATCCCAGCTACTTCAAAGACTTGAGGCAAGAAGATCACAAATTCACACCCAGCCTGGGCAAACCATGTCTCAAAATACAAAAATTTTTTTTTGTCCACAAGTAGCGTTTTATTGGAACACAGGTGCACTCATCTGTTTACCTGCTGTGTAGAGCTGCCTTTGTATAATAACAGCTTACATGGGTTTTACAACAGAGACCATATGGCCTGCAAAGCTGGTAATATTTACTCCCTGGCGCTTAAGAAATTGAGCTGGCACAGTGACACATGCTTGTAATCCTAGCAGTCTGGGAGGTTGAGGCAGGAAGATCTCAAGTTTGATTCCAGTTTGGTGACCTAACGAGACCCAGTCTAAAAATAAAAAAGGGCTGCAGATGGAGCTCAGTGCAGAAATCTTGGGTCAATCCCTAGTACCATCACACACAAAAAAGGGAGATCCCTGATACATAACTCATCTATTACTCTAATTACTTGTTAATCTTTCATTTAATTCTTTAAACAATCTGACCTTAATTTTTGCATTTAGAGTTAGAGAGTATATAATTTTTTTAAATTAAAATTTAAAGGGGGAGGGGAATGGGAATTCAGAGGAATAAAGATATCCTAAAAACAAGAACCTAATAATCCAAATTTAAAACAGTAACATGTACACTAGGTACTACAGTCAACTTTATGTAGTTACGATGTACTATGGTCTATAAGTTTGAGTAGTTTTGGATAAATTTTAATAAAAATTAAAAAAAATTTTTTGAAGGGCCAGAGATGTAGCTCAGTGGTAGACCACACCAGGTTCAATCCCCAGTACCACCAATGGCACCTAAATACCTATGTGAAAGGACTCTGGGAAAGTTTGGAAACTTTTTTTAATACTGATTTAATGAAGCTCAAGATAGAACAAGACTGAAATATATTTAAATAGTATCTAAATCAACAATATTAGCAAGCAATCTTTTTCCCAAAGATACTTCAAATTTATTAACAAATGAAAAGTGGTACAAGATTAAAAGCGAAAAGTTTGAACTTTCTTTCACAAAAGATTTAAAGAGAAAAATCATATTTCTTTTGTTACAATGGTTACAAACACTTGCCTGGTATATCAAACCTTTTGAGAGAATAGGATTCATACATAAAGACCCTTACCCAAGTGGTAAAGTATTATCCAGGCATTGCTAACCAATCAAGCAATCCTCTGATTAGCCTATGATCTTCCAGAAAATCTATCTACAAGGAGATTTTAATTTTTTTATAGTAGATTGATACATTTATCTCTCAGTTTTATACAACGATGTCTAAACATATAGTTAATATGAGATGCCCTGCCTCAGTCTCAATTTGTTGAGAAATCAGGATTGGGTTATTAAAGTTTCTACAAGATTTAATATCAACATAAGCCCATATTAAAAAAATAAATAGAACAAGGAGAGCTAGACATCACATACCCACCATAAGGTAGATATCAAATATAAAAAGACAACACCCAAATTCTATACTTTAGTACACAGTGATATAATCTGGAATAAATAAAGATCATCTTCCTAATTATTCTAGACTTATTTCTGGCCTTCATACTTGATATATAACCGGCCCCCAAATGATATGACTTCTTTCTGGACAGCAATTCCCACACATATATTTATCAAAAGGAGAATGCTAAAAGTCAAACAAAAAGAGTACATATTTTATGGTTCTTCAGCAACAGAGAGCAGATCAGTGGTTTCCTGCCTGGGGGCAGGGGATACAGCAAAAGAGTAAGAAAAAAAGGAAGAAGCCACAAGGGATGGCAAAGGAGCACAAGAACACAAAGACACTTTTGGAGGTGACAGATACTTTCAGTTTCTTGACTTCAGTGACAGTTTCACAGATGTATACACATGCCAAACTCATCCCCTTGCACAGATTAAATATATGCATTTTTTTTTTTTTTTGGTGGTGCCGGGGATCGAACTCAGGCCCTTGTGCTTGCAAGGCAAGCACTCTAATCACTGAGCTAAATCCCCAGCCCCCTATATATGCATTTTATTATGTCAATAAAGCTTTTATGTGTTCAATAAAAGAAAACAAAGACTTCTCTTGCAGGAAAAAATCCTAATAATAAAAACAAACTAACAGAAAAATCCCACTTCAACTGAATTTAAACCTCTTTTCAATTATTTCCATCTTTCCTGCCTTCAAAAATTAAGCTTCTCAACTGCTATTAATAGAAACCGCTTTCATTTTGTAGTCACTCATTTTCAACAAACTTTCTTCTTCCTCTTACTACCTTTTCCTGAGTATCTCTGAAGCCTTATTACTGAGTCTCCTGGAACTGTTCCTTCTGTGACAAATTGGATAGCATTCGTTTAAGTGCTTTTCAGTTACGAAAGTATTTCCATCTTTTTTCAAACCAATCATGAAAAACGGGCCCCTTCAAAGAATACATTTACAGTACAATCATTTTACAGATGAAAAATTTGAAGCTGACAGATCAAATATACATAAGCTGCTCAAGATCAAATGTGAACAGTCAATTCTGCACCAAATAGCAGTTGATAGACTCCAAACACACACTCCAAACAATCCTCACAATCTGCCATCTTGCCACCCTTTATTTTAGTCATCATCTACTTGCAGATGACGTCCTAATGTTACTGTAACTGTCTGTTCACCATCTTCATTGTGTCTACAAATGCCCTCCTCCTGGAAATCCAGAAAGATACTAAAAATGACCCCCAAATATGAGAAACTGAACCTAATAATCCAAATTTAAAACAGTAACACGTACACTAGGTACTACAGTCAACTTTATGTAGTTACAACTTAATACTGCAGCTATGTGGTTGTTTACATTGCTTATATTTCCCACAGATTTCTACTTCAAGTGCCCTCTTGTTTTTGGTGGTTTCAAAGGTCTACACCAGGATCTAGATTTACAAGCTTAATATTATCTTTTGCTTTTCCCTCTCCTTAGTCCTTCCTGTATTGTAAAATATCTGTCCTTGCCCAAATAGAGGTCTGGTCTTGTCCTCAGCTTCTGGGAGGTAATCTACACCACACTAAACACGAATGTTGTTATTTAGGACAGGGGCTGACCATAACTGACTGTTATGACTTGTATCTAAGACATGCCCCCAGAGCCGCATGGACTCACAAGTGAGGCTTTTTGGAGGTGGCTGGATCTAGACTGTGTAAATAAGGATTATGGGTGTGTTATAACTGGATTACTCCACTGACCGGATTAACATGCTTCTGGGTGTGGTTGAATGGATTTACTGAAAGCAGAGGATCCACCCTGGTTGTGAGTGGCACCAACCAAACAGGTTTGTAGCCTGGACGGAATAAAGAGAGAAAGAGGGGCTAGCAGCTGCTCCTGCTTATTGCTCCCTGCCTACCCTGCCAAGGACTGATTCTCTTCTGCCATACTACCCTGCCCTGGAGCCAGTCAACTACAGACTGAAACCTCTACAAACTGTGAGCCAAAATAAACCTTTCCTCCTTTAACTTCTGGGGTCAGATATTTTGTTCCAGCAAGAAAGTAACTGAGATGCTGATACCCATAAATTGGGGACTGGACATATCAGAAAGATCAGTTACATGTTTTAGGGTGGTGACTTTGAGTAACAAGGTATCAGTGCAACTAGAAGTTCACTGGTTGCCAAGTTCAACCACACAGGCAATCAATCAATCACACCAAAGTAATGAAGCTACAATAAACATGCTGAGTACTGAAGCTCAGGTGAGTATCCCTAGTTTGCAATACCCATGGGGCATACTGCCATTCACTGACGTAGAGAGAACAATACGTCCAGTAGCTTTGTTTTGGAGCCTTCCCTAACAGACCTGTTTCCTTCCTTTTAACAATTTTAATCTGTATCCTCTCCCCACTATAGATGGTATGACAGCGTTCAGTGAATTCAGTGAGTTCTTCCAATGGACTATCAAAACTGAGGGTGGTACCCCTGAACTTGCAGTTGGTACCAGGACAGTCTTATGCTCTGTATTCTCAAATTGCAGTCCGACTACTGATGCATACTAAATTGGTCATAAAATTCTAGCAATTCTTCTTCTATAAAGACTCAGAATCAACACCTCCACATACTATTAATAGCTAATGAAGCAATCAAACAATATTTTCTAACTGTGCAGTACCCTGGATTTCTTCAGGGGCTACTTTGGTATTGCGAGTAGAGGGTAGTGGGACCTTAGGAGCACCGTGGTTAGATTTTTAAAAACACTGGTCCAATGGAGTAGACACAAGTATTACAATCTATTGCTCACTTATTCAGTGGCCTTGGGAAAATTATTTAACATTTCTAAGCTTCACTGCTGAAACTACAGATAGAAATGATCCACCTTAAAAAAAAATTGTGAGGACCAAAAAAGACGGAAAAGATTAACTCAGTGCCTGCTCTACCTCAGAGCCACATTATAAATATTCTGTTCAGTGACTGATAACTACAAAAAACAATATTGATCTTCTAAAGTTTCTTTCATTCAAATCTATGCTGCCACAAAAATTTTTCCCAAACTGCTTTTTCAACATGCTACCACTGTGTTCCAAAATAATATCTCTCGAACACGTCTTCGTCAAAGCAGATAGCCTGTCTGGGGATTAAGAAGCAGGGCCAGTCTCTGGTTCTAGAACCATCCTGAGAGCAGAAACATTCAATAAAGTCCACTAATTTTTTTCTAATATTATCTCTTGGTTATCATCAAAGTCCTTCAGTTCTCTTAAAGTGCATACACCTTGCTTGATCCCAGTTCTATCTCTTTCCTCACTCTCTTGTTCTACCTGGACTGTTTCCTCAAAATTAATACAGATCCATTATCTCTTTTGGGACAGAATACCCTTATTAAAATTTTCTAGTCAGAGTGCACGTGCACTGAATGGGTTATAGGAAGGTGTCCAACCTCCTGCCCTCCAGGCAGCCAGGGCAAGGTTTAAGACAGGAACCTCCTCAGGGGTTGGGGATTTAGCTCAGTGGTAGGTAGGGTGCCTGCAAGACCCTGAGTTCGATCCCCAGCACCCCCCTCCAAAAAAAAAAGACAGGAACCTTCACACTGATACCCTCCGACTACGAGCAGGTTATGTCAATGAGTCATGAAACCACCATGATGTGAAAAAGACAACAGGGCAGTACCCTACCTCACCCTAGAGAAGTCTGTTTCTTTACTCATCATCTTGATGGCATAACTTTTAACTAGCTACCCTACATAGAGGTGGTGGAAAGAATATAGAATTGATGAGTTATTAGCCTACTCTAGTTGCATAACCTTGGACAAGTTGTGTTGTTCTAAGATTCGATGTCTCTGGGAATAAAATATATCAAATGCAAATCTTTCAAGAAATAAAGTGCATATACATACTCGCAATGCTGCAGCTCAACTCTGCATATGAAAACTAAAAATGCTAGATACTAGTTATTACTATTGATAAATGCTCCTAGAATCAAATGGCTAACAACATGGTACAATATGCTAAAAGGAATTCAAGGTCGGGTGTGATGGCACATGCCTGCAATCTCAGGTACTCAGGAGGCCGAGGCAGGCAGTCTGGGTTCAAGACCAGCCTAGCCAGCTTAGTGAGACCTTGTCTGAAACTACAAATTTAGAACGGGTTCAGGGTATAGCTCAACAGTACCATGCTTGCCTGCCTAACTGCTCTTGCCAGTTCCAGGGTAAAAAAAGCAATACAAACTGGGAAGTTTCAATTATTTTCTGGTCACCCAAACTGATCTTTTATTTGTCCAACTCCACTTTTAAGGTATTCACAGCACTGCACTGTAAAGTACAGCCTGAAAAACCAAAGCGGGTGGTTTTGGTACCGGTATGCTATTTTTCCAAAACCGTATCTAAGTTTGAAGAACTCTTGGTGAACTTGCTGATAAAGTACGCATCATTTTTCCAAGTCTGAAAAAGTTCCAAAGTTTCCCCACACTTAAAGTTATCAAGATTTGTACCTGCACTATAAACATCTGATTATCTATTTACAATCCATAAATCATCCCAGTGAGATTCTTCCTGTGAAAATTTCCCAGAGGGTATATTTACTAAAGCAGTAATAAATATGTTATTTTGACCTGGGGACCTTTAGAAATGGTAGAAGTCAAAAGGTAATGCGTGGGCCTCACCATCTCTTGGTCTGTAACATCCTGATGCTGTCAATTACCTGACAGAAAAGTGGTTGCTTGGAAAGAGAAAGTCCTTTGGAAGAATCAATAAATAAGAAAGTAATACGTTAGTGTGACCACAGGGGACCCAAGGTCTACAAGGTGAATGTGATATTTAGATACACTGTCACCATATTATGAAATTGCCTACCTTTCCAAGGTCATTCCCGTCATTCACGGCCTCCCCTAGTCTTTCCCCTTTCATATGAAGTGCACACTCCAACCAGAACAAATTCTTGCAGCATGCCATGGTTTCCCTCAAGCCTTTGCCTTGCCTCTCACTGTCTTGCCTCTACAGTCTTTCACTTCTCTTTACCTGCCCAACATCTACGATTCCAGGCCCACTCAGTAGACTGCAAGTTTCCTGAGAAGAGAAATCATGGAGCTCTGCTCAGAGTTGTACTTTCAGTGCCTAGCAAGGTACATACTAAATAACCAATTAAAAAGTGTAGAAATGGAAACTAGAAGCAATCTGCGTCGGACCCGCACAGCAGCTCTCCGCTCCACTCCTTCCTAACACAACTCACATACTTGACTGCCCCCTTTTCTGGACTTCCCTGACTACATAACATTTTTCACGTGTACCATAATTACCTCTGAGCTATGGGAGCAGGGACAGTAATATGATGTCACCCTTTATGCTCAGAACTTTGCACAGTGTTTCAGGCAGCGGGAGGTTGTGGAATGAATAACTGAATGAAGGCGATCGGAGTCGCCCAGGGGATACCCGGGCCGTCCGGACGTCCTGCAGCTCGCGCCCCATCCTTAGAGCCCTGCGCTCCTCTCGCTCACTCAGCCTGGGTTTCTCTTCCGCCACTCCGCCCAGGTAGAGCCCCAGCCGCCTCGGCCGGTCCACATCCATCTGCGGCCACCGCTCCCTCTGGGAACCCCAATCCCCCTCGCGAGCTCCACGCCAACTGTCCGGAGCGGAAAGGCGGGAAGGCTGCTCCTGGACTCGGCGGCCGCCAGTCCGGGTCCCACCTGCCTGGGCGCCGGGCAGGGCGGACCCCACACGGCCGGTCGCCGGCTCACCCCGCGCCTCCGCACCCAGGCTCCCGCCGCCCCTCCTCGGGCTCAGCGCCCCCCGCGGGCGTGCAGCCCGGACCGGCGCCTCGAGGCGGGCGTGGGGGCACCGGCACGCGGCCCTGCGGCCTCCGCTGCCTGCCCCCGCCCTCGATCTCCCGACACTGGCGCTCGGCCGGTTCCGGGGCGGCGGAGCGCGGCCCGCGGCCCACCGCGCACTGACCTGGAAGTGCTGCGCCATCTTCCCGGGAGGCGGCGCCGGCCGCTGCCCGGAGCGCCCCGGGGGAAGCGGGGAGCAGGGGGGCGCCACGGGCTCCCGCGCGGCAGCTCGCTCGCGCCTCGGCGCCTCGGCGCCTCGCCACCGGCCGTCGCGTTCCAAGCGCTGGGCTGGGAGGAGCCAGGGGCGGGGCGATGCCGGCGGCGCGCGCAGAGCCTGCGGGGGGCCCGAGTCAACTGCTCTCATGCTGAGTTTGAACCGCTGCTGCCTGGGTGTGTCCTGACCTCCGACCTCTGTCCTTCGCCCTGACAACCCAAACCCAACTGTCAGCGGTGGTCCCGACCCTTAAATCTACCGCCGGCTCCCTTGACTTCTGACTTTGGCAAGACAAATGTCCCCCTTGGCTCCCAGCTCCAGCATCTCCACAGTTTGTTGTCACCGACACCCTTTGATCCCCACATGCCAGCTGCTGCCCTTGACTCTTGATGCCCCAGAGCCCACCTTTCATTGTTTCTTCCTAAAAGTTTATATTTTGGTTAAAATTAAACTGACAGTGTCTACAGGGTGGCGTAAAATTCTGGCTTAATTCACCTTGTCTACAGTTTTGTTTAATATAAATATATATTTTACATCAGATTATTACATTGGAATGACAATTTATTGGTGCATAAACGAGGATAAAGTCTCTCCATTTGTTCATTTCTCTGGAAGTTCAGCTCTTGCCCTTGAGGACATTATGTTTTCATGAGGGGGAAATTTCCTATGATTTGCATCTCCTAACAACAAAATCCGCTTTTGTTAATGTGAAAGCTTTATATTCTGCCTTCATTGTTTAAAGATAGTTTTGTTGGGTATAAAATTCCATGTAGACTATTTTTTCTTTTTCTTTAACCCTTCAGTATTTTAAAGATGACCTATTGTCTTCTGATTTCCCTTTATTTCTGTCGAGAAGCCAGCCATCAGTCTGACTGTTACCCTTTTGAAGGTAATGTGTCTTCTCCTCCCATCCCAGGCTACTCGAAAATTTTCCTTTTGTCTTCAGTACTTCGAGTTTGATGTCACTAAGTCTGTATGTGTAGTGTATTTATCCTGCTTGGGATTCATAAAGTTTCTTAAATACATGATCTAATTTTTCATGAGTTTTTGAAAAGTCTTGGCCAATATTTCTTTAAATATTCCTCTATTCCCCTTTGCTCTCAATTCTTTTCTCATTCTCAAACAACAACTACATATATATTAGAACTTCATGCTATATTCTTTATATGTCTTACAACTGTCTTCTGTACTTCTTGTCTTTTCTTCTATTGTGCTTTGTGTTTGTTACTGACCTGCTGCTCATTCCGTAGAAACTACTTTGGTGTGCCTGAGTTGCTATGCAATCCCTTTTGAAGTCTTAATTTTACTTATACTTTCAGTTCTAGAATTCTCATTTGACCCTTCACTTTTTGTTTTTTAAATAGATTCCAACGTTCTATAAAATTCTTTATCCTTTCTCTATTTCCTTGAAATTTCAGTCCTATTATTTAAAGCTCCTATCTGATAACTGCAATGTCTCATCATCTGAGTCCTCCTCAGGTATTTGGTATTTGGCCCTGTTTTGTTTGATACTCCCCCCACCCCAGCATGCCTCACTGAATTCACATAGTTGGAAGGATGATACCAGTTTTCTTCAACATGGGTTAAATTATGTTACCAACACATTGAAGCTTTGTTTTGGGCTTTTCAGTGAGCGCTGGTTTATTTAAATGTATTTTTTATCTTAGTTTTGTCCTTACATTTAGGTCATGGTCCTTACTGGGTCTTACTACTAAAAATGTGAGATGTTGCCAAGACCCCTCTGTCTTGTGGGGCTTCTACTCTAATCTCTGTCTTCCCAGCATTGTAAACTGCTAAAATCTCTGATCATCCCTTCAGTTGCTGCTGTTCTGTAGGCTTTCTTGAAGTCTCTCCTTGTGGCTGGGATCTCAGGAGCTAATGATTGGCAGGGAATCTGCAAACAGATTTCTGAGCTCACATGTCTATGGTTTTTTTTCCTGTCTAGAAAATCCCAGCTGCATTTGTTCCCAAGCTCCAACCTTTGCTCCTAGCCAATTAAGACTGCTGCTGTCTACTTACATCTGTTACTACTTTCTGCCACTTAGAAAATGTTCAGGGGGCGAAGCTAAGGTGAATATAGATCTTGCCTCTTGTGTTTTAATTCTTTCAAGGGTTGTGACCAATTAAATTGTGCCTTCATTGGTTGTTTTTTAGTACCTTCATTTGTTAAATATAAATGTGGTGTGTATGTGCATAATTGCTGCTAAATACATATTTATAGTTGTTATATATATTTAATATATGTAATAAAAGGGAAAAGGGGAAAAGAAGGAAAGGAAAAGGGAAAGAAAGGGAAAAGGGAAAAAATGGAAAAATGTAAATAAACCTGCTTGAATAAGGAAAGGGGGGAACGGAAGGGAGGGGTGGGAAAGGGGGGGAACCAAGATACATCATGTACAGGTACAAAATAACCATGATAAATGTGATCATTACATATACAATGTACCAATACATGTTCTTGGTAAAAAAAAATTTTAAAAATAAAAAAATTTTAAAATGTAGGCAAAATTAAAGTATTTCTAAATAAACCAAAGCTAAAAGAATTTATTGCCAGTACAACTTCCCTACGGGAAATGTTAAAGAGAGTCCTTCAGGGGTGATGTTAAAAGACTTTATTCACTAACTAAAAGCCAAATAAAGATCTCTAGTAATGTAATTATGAAAAAAAAGTAATAAAATATATACACACAATTTATCCTATTTTTAAAATTGTTTTCAATGGTAAGTCTAATCCAACTTAAGATATTTTGGTATGACCAGACTGCAACTCCCTTTTTTTTTTTGTACTGGAGATTAGACAAACGGTGCTCTACCACTAAGCTTAGCTCTTATTAATTTTTATTTTGAGACAGGGCCTCAATAAGTTGCCCAGGCTGGTGTCCAATTTGCAGTCCTCCTGTCTCAGCCCCCTGTGTAGCTGGGATCAAAAGCAGGTGTCACTGCACTGGACCTGTAACTTCTGTTCTTGACTTTCGATGGGGGGGGGTGCTGGGGATCGAACTCATTGACCTTCAATTTTTATAATGTACCCAAATTCCATGACTCTTCATCCTCACAAGTCTACTCCTAAACCTTAAAATTTTGAATATCCCCATCCTTCCACTTTTCAATCCTATATCCCAAAGTTTCTGATTCATATTGTCTAATTTCTATTTCCAGATCTCAAGCCTTTTGATACCCAATCTAAACTATGATTCCCACATTCCAATACTTCTGACTCCAGTATCCCAAACACTATTGATATTTTTTGACACTCCTATCACATTTCCTGGACAATACTATATTATAATTGCTTACTATTTTTGCCTAATTTCAAAATCCCAACCAGCTTTTTAAAATATTGTTTTAAAGTCACATTCTGTCAGCTCAAATTTTAGGTCCTGGGGAAGGAACAGTTATTTGAGTTTTGATGTTTTATAATGATATTTGATTTTTTTTTCCACTCCAGAGTATCCTTCTACCACATGCAAATGTAGGATAGTGATCAAAACACTAGGAAATGATTGCTACCCTGTGAATTCACCAGATAAATTCTGGAAATAAGCCAATTGTTTCTCCCTCTGAATTTAAATGACCATTTAAGATTTCAGTCTCAATTAACCTTCACTTCCGTGATTGTCTATCAACAAAGTACACATTTAACTCCATATCTTCTTTTTGCCAGTTAATAAAATTTAAAATAGAATTGTGTCATTACAGCTATTGAAATTAGCACAGAAGGTGCTCCAGGATATCAAATAATTCATTTCTATCACAAAAAGCAATTAAAGGAAGGACATTTAGAGCCCTAAGGAATTACAGAATTATCTTCCTTTATGGCAACTCACCTAAAAAAGACAGATGGATCTTTGATCTTTGTGGTTTTTCACAGGATTTAATTAACATTTGTAATTCTGGTACTGTAAGAAAATCACCTAACATCTCTGAGTTTTGATTTGTTACCTCTAAGATCAAGATGACAATAAGTCTATAATACAAAGAATTTTATGAACAATAATGTGAGATGAGGCAGTTGAGCACAGTGGTTGGAAGAACAGACCCTGCAGCCACATAATTTGGCTGTATTTGGATGTCAGCTACATCACTTACTAGCTAGTAAACTTGGTAAAGTTATTTCACCTCTCCATTCCTTTATTTCCTCATCTGTAAAATGGAATCGTAATAATGCCTATCTTATAATTTTCTGTGTTGGTTAAATGAGCTAATGTATATGAAGCTTTAGAAAAGCACCATACAAATATTATTACTGTATTATCAAATAAGTTTATACCATTCTCTGGATATAATATTTATATTTTAATGGAATGAGATTATAATTTAATCAGTGTAAATTATGTTATGAGCACAAATTACGAGCACAAAGATGGAAAGCTGACTAACACACCAGGATTTAGCCTTTGCTGGCTTATTGTAAAGCAGTTCCCAGACACTATAAATACTTTAATATGGATCTCTAGGAGATATGGATTCTTTAAAAAAAACGTAAAATAAAATTCTACTGTAGCCTCTAAATTTTCTCACTGCCCCTTAATATCTAATGGCTGGTTAGTATTCAAATTTCTTCAATTAGTTCATATTTGGTCTATTTAAGTCAAGATCCAAATAAAATCCACTTATTGCTTTTGATTGATGTGATTTTCAAGTCTCTTTTAATGTATTCCATTATTTTTTTGCTTTTGCTCCTCTTAACAACAGACAAGTATATCTGTTAAGAAGGCAAGTTGTTTGCCTCTCAGATGTCCCACATTTCATATTTAGCTGATTATATTCCTGCGGTGTCATTTGACATGTTTCTCCAGCCCCATCTTAGTATTTTCATGAATGCATGAATTTTTAACTTATTTGCTATATTATAGGCCATGCTAGACCTTATTTTTTCCAGTATTTGCATTGTTCCATTTCTGGCCAGTGAAGTCCATCGAGTTGATTCCTGTGTCTTATCGATGAGACTCTGTTGGACTGGTAACTCCATTACTTTCTGGAATGGCAAGATATTCAGACTGAACTTGTTCTTTTCCTGTTCCAGACCTGGAATCAGCCATTTGTTGAAAGAGTCCTGTTTCTTTTTGGTGGGAAATTATGTTTAGAAACCACAGTCTGTGTGCTGGGTTTTGCATTATTCTAGGGCTGGCCATTACTTCTGGATCTTTTCATTACTCTGAGGTAGGAACTACTCTTGTTTTATTTTAAAGATAAAATTGTATTATGAATTTACGTTGATATTTCCAATTCAAATTTAAGGTTACAAGTTTTCCCCATATATCTCTTTTATACTGGTATTTCTTTCTTCATTTCCAGTAACACTACTTTTTGATTTACCATACAACATAAATTTCATGTTTCAAAACTGTAATACTGGTAATACTACTAACAGGATTGTTGAATACAGAAAGATATTTATGCCCTTTTGTCCTTATGATGTATCCTACTAGGGATATAGTTAAATTATTGTCTTAAAGTCATTTGAAATAACTTTTCTTTGCATTATTGAGTTACCAACTTGGCATATAATTGGACCATTTATTTCATTATGTTTTCAAATTTTAAAGATTGCTTTTCCCCTTTTTTCTTTATTTTTGTTTCTATTGTTATGTTTAATATTTATATGATTCCAAAATCAAAACTATGAAACAAGGTACATTCAAAGAATCCATTCCTATTCTCCTATAGCTCAAAATACCCAGTCATTTTAGGTTTATCCTTCTGCTACCTTTTTCGGGTGGGGGTTGCTGGGGATTAAACTCAGGGCCTTGTGCTTGCTAGGCAAGTGCTCTACAACTTGAGCTAAATCCCCAACCCCCATCTGCTACTTTTAAAATTTATCCTCTTATCCAGATTAGAAGTAGTGTGCTATCCACCTTGTTCCCCTACAACAATGATGTATTGAATAGCTAGATACCCAGAAGAATGTTCATTCCATGCAAGAAAATCAATGATCCATTTTTTACTGGAATCAACTTTGGTCTCATTTTCTGCTATCATTTATTTCCACTCCTAAACTCTTTAAAGAGATCTTAATTTCAGGCTTCCAGGGAAAGACAGAGTTGCTGCAGGGGTTGAAGTACAAGCTTCAGTATATCAGAGGTCATGGCAGCTTCTCCCACTAGCTACCAATTTTCTTCAAGGCAAATGATGTGAAGGTTGGTTCATGGGTGGGGGAAGACAAATAGAGAAACAAATACTAGGAAGACAGCAAACAATTTTTGCCACCCCCAGTGGGTTATATATACTACTGAAATTAGTGGTTAAAAATGTATTCTGAGATATGGATGGAAGCATGGTGCTTCTTAAATGGCATCATTGGCTTCACTGTATGATTGATGACCATCCAACAACAAAACCACTAGCTGCTTATAAATTCATCTGGACAAACTATGAATTCAACACGAATAGCACTCTTCAGAACAATTTGTACATTATTCTACCACTTGAAAAAAGATTCAGGAATGGATTCCACCTTCAATACTTTACCAGACCAATTTCAATGAGCAAAATAGGGGGTTTTTCATGTAATTCCTTTTTTACTGTTTACCATTAATTTGATTAAAAGTGTTTGACCAAGAAAAAGAGGTTTCAGCTTCAAAATTGTTAGTTCACGTTTGGTCATCTCCAGCTAAATATCGTGCTGTCATATCATCCCCTTTACCTTGTCTTGTCAGCTGTGAAGACCTTTTAATTTCTGATATCTCCTGAATCAGCCACCTTCTCACCATTTATACTGTGACACTGGAGTTCAGGGCCTTGCTTCCCCTATTCATGACTCTCATGATGGTGCTCTTTTCTATCTCACATGGCTACGGGCTCATCTTCCTTCAATTCCCCACAACCTGCTGCTGGGTGAATCATCTGAAAGGAATTTTGTCATATCACTTCTAGCTCTTTATTTATTTATTTTTTTTTACTTTTAGCTCTTTTTAAAAAAAAAGCCAGAAGAGGCAATTTTACTAAATTAAAAATAAGCACAAAAAAGAGGGGGGGAATAAGCAATATAATTGATTAAAACATATTTTATATTTAAAATATGAATTCATAATGATATTGGAAAAAATGCACTGGAACCCACTGCAGTAACTAGAGCACCAACTCTTCGCTCTGACAACTGGCCATTATAAAGAAATAATTTATCTTTGAGGAGGCTTGACAATCCTTATGCTAAAAATAAGTGATGACTACATAGCTTAGTGTGAAAAATTTGAACAGTATACTCCAAGAAATCTTCTTATCCAGCCTAATCTTATTTTTCCAGTCTTACCTATTAAGATTTCCACTCATCCATACTTTACACAGTTACAGTGACTAGTGTAGCGTGCACTTGCTACACTAGTCCTTGCTGCTTTGCCTACATGTTTCCACCACTTAAATGTCTTCTTCAATCATTATTCTGAGAACAAGCCAGAGCCATGGTTAAAGACACTGACTCTAATAACAACCATTTGTTGAGTGCCTAATCTTGGCAAGGGAATGTGCTAGGTAATTGACACATATTAGTTACTAGACAATGTTGAGCTATTTCTAAGATAAGAAAATAAATCAAAGAGGTAAAATCATTTTCTCAGAGTGTATTCAATATTGAGGAATTTGTGCTCTTTGTTCATATGGTGATTTCAAATTTTAGGGTAAATTGAAGTTATCTGGAACAGTTTTTAACATGTGCTCTGAATCTTGATCCTTTGGGAGTACATTTGAATCCTGCAGTTCTTTTTTTTGTTTGTTTGTTTTTTGTTGTTTGTTGTTTGTTTTTGCCAAGATATCCAAAGATCGGATCCTGGGACTTGCAGTCTTTGAGCCATGCTCTGAGAAACACAGTACCACACCAAGGTATAATTTTGTTTCATCTTTTTTGTGTCTTACCACTTGCAGATCTCTAGGTCACATTGATGAGATTTTTACATACGAAGCGTTTTTTAAATCTCCAACTACTTTAAACATGGAAGGCATTTATAATATTGCCCAACATAACTACAATGGAAACATTTTAATATTTCAAACTTGCATTATAAAATGTGATCTGGCAAAGAGAATTCATTAGCATCATTAATAAATATGTTGAACACCTATGCAAGTTGTGCAAATGGTCCATGTACTGGCATTGAAATGCACCTATTATCATCAAGAAGGAATGTTGTTTTCTTGTTTTTTTATTTAAATTTATGCCAAATACACAAACTTACAGACCATGACACAAACTTACAAACCATAAGGCATTGTGCCTTTTGCTTGTAACAACAAGCAATGTAAACAACCACATGGATGCAGTATTAAGTTACAACTACACAAAATTGACTGTAGTACCTAGTGTACGGGAGGGGAATGAGAATTCATGGGAAGGAATGTTTCGTCTGTCTTTTCGTGCTGCTCCAGAGGTGGTATTGAATAGATAGAAACTGTCACAACCAAAACATGACTTAAATTTCAATGAAATTCTCTGTGTTTTGAGTAGGCAAAAAAATAACCAGAGCTGTAAGAGAGACCTGTGTCAAAATGGTTCTCATATCCAAAGAAGTATACCTGAAAACAATTTGTGTATTTATAAATTGAATTGCCATAAATAATTTGGGGCTTTTTTTCAGTACTCACACAAATAGTAGACCTTTAGCCAAGATGGCTACAAAAATATGTGTGGTATTTATGCAACATAAACAAGTGCCAACAACAATGAAACTTTACATTATAAATTTTAGTCAAAGGTGCCTATCATTTAATTGAATATGAATTACCTTGAATGGGAATTATTTTGTTAAAATTTCCAAAGGACTTTTTAAAAATTGAGGCAATGAAGAATGTTGTACCAAATTGGGTGGGGGACGTTAAAGAAGAGCAAAACCAGAAAAATGATGGGGAAAAAGTGAATCATGTATTTGTTAAGGGACTTTGATCTGGAATATATGAAGAACTATTGTAATTCAGGATTAAAAGGATAAATGGTCCAACTAAAAATAGACGAAGTGTCTGAACAGATCTTTCTCCCAAGAAGATATACAGATGACCTATAACCAGCCACATGAAAAGAAGATCAGTTTTGTCAGTCATCAAGAAAAGGCAAAAAAAAAAAAAAAAAGATAAATCAAAACCACAATGACATATCACTCAGACACACTAGGAAGGATCTTAAAACAAAAACAAAACGAAATCAGAGACAGCAAGTGGTGATGAGGATGTGAAGAAACTGAAATCCTCATGTAGCTAATATAAATGTGAAATATTGCATAAGAAAAACAATCTAGAAGTTTCCCAAATGATTAAAAAGAAAAGTGACCATACAATGCAGCAGTTTTACCTATAGATATATGCCCAAAAGAAAATATGTCCAAACAAAAACTTGAACATCAATGTTCATAGGAAAATTATTTCCAGTAGATAAAAATGGAAACAACTCTTAATATCCATCAACTGATGGATAAATAAAATCTGCAGCGTCCATGCAATACAGTATTATTCAGCAATAAAAGGTAATGAAGTATTGACACATACTATAAATGCATGAAACTTTAAAAATATGTTAAGTGAAACAAGTCATTCACAGAGGATTACATAATGTAGGATTCTACAAGTCATTCACAAAGGATTGCATATTGTAGAATGAAATGCGTACATATTAGTTCATTTTCCATTGCTATAACAAAATATCCAATGCTTTATAAAGAAACATGATTTATTTAGCTCATCGCTTTGGAGGCTGAAATTCCAAAATTGGGCAGCCTCACTGGTTCAACTTTTGGTAAGGGCCTCCTTAGCTACATTGAAACATGGCATCATGATGCGATCTTGTGTGCAAGACGGAGAGAAAAGTCACATGACAAGACAGGAAGTCAGAGATGGGGGAGGAGCCAGTCTGGCTATTTTTATAACAACTCTCTCTCCACAAGAACTTACTGAGACCAGCACTGATCTTTTCTGTGGGCAGTGCCCCTAATGACCTAATCACCTGACAGTAGGCCTGACCTCTTAAAGATTCTACTGCCTCTCAACATCATCACACTGGGAACCAAGCTTCCAAATCCTGAAGCTTTGGGGGAACATATTCAAACCATATCCAAGCCTTAGTGGTTTGAAATAGAAAATCCTAGAGATGGAAAGTAGATTAGTGATTTTCTGGTTCTGGGCAAGATGGGAGAATTAGAGGGTGATAGCTAATGGAAGCAAGGTTTCTTTTTGGGGATAATAAATATAAATTTAATTGTAGTAATGGATACATAATCCTCTGAATATACTTAAAGTCATTGCATTGCATTGCACACTTTAAATGGGCAAGGTGCATGGTATGTGAACTGTATCTGAAAAAAACTGTTGTAAAAAGGATCATATAAAAAATTCAGGATGTATTTTTTAGCCATAATATGTGGGATAAAAATAGTCACTACTCTAGGATCTCATTTTCACTATGTGGGTGAGAGAAAGGAAAAGTATTTTTGAATACTCATGCATTAAGCTTTGTGCATTTCTTATTTAACACTCTCAGCTGGAAAGGTAGGTATTTTCTAATTTTACAGGTGACTTCAAAGCCTTTAAGCACCTTGCCCCAGGTCAGCTGTATTTTAAGTGGCAGACCCCAAATTTAAACAAGGTTTGTCTGTCTACAAAGAAAATATTTTTCCATTACACCATTTTGTCCCTGTATTATAACTAGCTTTATAATTTCATTTCAATAATGGAACTAAATCTAAAACAGATGCTTTATTCAGAAATGAGATATAATGAAGAATACAGTGAATTCTATTTCAGTGTTATTTTTACTTGAAAAAATCACATTAGAAATGCCCTAAACTTCTACCAGTTGCCTGAGAGCACATTTTTATCCATTTAGAGGATAAAATTCAAAATATATGCATATGCATGTATTTAATTAATATTTAATTATGTATACTAAAGATTCTTTCTGAAAATAATGCAATATCAATGGTACATAGCTCAATTTTATCTCAAGTGATACAAAATCTTGGAAATTGACTTTGTTATGGCCCAGGGTTACAAAAACAACGTGTATTTAATCCAGCCATGTGAATTGTCTTGCCTGCTTATTTAACTTATTTAATCTATACAGCAATTGATATGAGATGACATTGTATAATTATTCCATGACTGATATGATCCTATGAAGGTAGATCCCTTTTGTAAATGTTATATTCCATAGCTATTTCTTATTAAAGATTTTTTCATTAGTAGTACTCTCAGGCCCTCAGAATGGGCTACCAGTCAATTTAACATTAAAGTAAATGTTAAATTCCTTTTGCTCTGGGAAAGCAGGAATGTCCAGGCCAAGGGTACCAATAAAAAAAAAGAAATCACACAAATTTTCCTTTTCGAGGGCAAAACTACTATGTTTGGCCCTTGAACATATTAGATTGTTCATATCCAATCAAAAATAAATGGGATAAGAAATAAAACAAAAGTAGACTGGTGTTAAATTGTTACTTCTTGACATTGGGGAGTAGAGTTTTTATAAAGAAACTTATAAAGGACAGATGTTAACTTAGCTTTCCTGGTCACCAAGTTTTTTGTCCTCACTGGTGCTAAAAGCTCCGAATATTTGGAAATAGTCTTCTTTTTTTCTCTCTCTCTTTCGGGGGTATTTTGTGATTGCTAAAAATAATAGCCTTTCTTTGGCTTAAATGAATCAAAGCTATTTCTTCTTACCCTGAATTGCCTACAAATCAATTCCTCTATTCTAGGAAACTCTGACGCTTACATCATTGTTCCAGCTAATAACACTTATTAATCTGTATGTTTGGCCCTTTAATTTCTCTATATCTTACAAACTTAATATACTTATCATAACCTGTGTTCAAATCACACATGATAAATCTGTCTTGTCCACAAAAGGTCTCACAGACTTTCTATAGCTCCAGCATGAAAAAGTTCAGACTCAATCAAAATCTATTTTATTACATATCTGCCAAAACCCCAAAGAAAATATGACCCACTGGACTGTTAAACCACATTAGGTTTGTATTATTTAGCTCAAGATACTGATCTAGATTTAAGTAAAATACATCCTTAAAAGTATTTTTTAAGGATCTCATCATGTTGCCAATGTATGTGTGTTTAACTGTAAATTATTTCATATGAATGCAGGAAAATCATAATTATATTAGTAAATTGATCATTTTGCAAAGCATATGAATCCAGACAATTACAGGAAGGTATTAACATAAATTGTCAGAGTAATGGTTAACTATGTTTTTATAAATGTGGTGATTTTTTTGAAGGCTTATCACAAGATTCTGAAAAAATCTTAGTCATTGCATTCATTTTCTTCTATTTAACTTCAAATTGTGCTATTATTATCCCTGTAGAAATGAAAGTGTGGAGAAGTTAACCAAATCAAGAATAGTAAGATTCTTTTCTCCCAAATAATTGATACCCACCTGTCATTTGGACCTATCTTTTCAGCCCAAGGAAATAAAAAATTATACTGAGAAGCTATGAATCAATGCATACAAGTGATATAGAAGATTTCTGAAAACTAGCATGGTTTTAAGGTAATAATAGAAGAGCTACAATAAGTTTAAAAATGAAAGAAAAAGTGGACCCTGGAGGGAGAGTTTAGTGTCATGAGTAATCATTAACAATAAATACTGCAATCATATCAGGGTCATTGGACTTTGTTGCTGTGATTCCACTTATCTGAAGAAAATGACTCTTGTTTCTCATTTGCAACAGAATACGATCATAATTATAGGTAGAGTTGATTGACAGTATTGCTTGGAACACATGAATTTTAAGCACAAACATTCCTATTGGTAAAGTATGTAATGCTCAAGAGTCTCGAATTTTGGCACATGTAGTACCTCAATGCTTTGCAAACCTGTGCACCTAGTCATGCAATTCTAACAGTGTATTACAAAGGATTGATGCTGTTATACTGCAGACATTGCTGGTGAAGTCTTATTTCATGCTGGAAATCTGCTTCCTTAGATCTCAAAGTTTTATCTGTCAAAAGAAAAGTAGTCGGGAAAATTGCACCAATGGACTTTTGAAAACTAAGTAGAATTACTTTATTCTGAAACATGGATGCTTGTGCATCTGCATGTGACAACAACCAGTGGAGTCTAGGAACTGAGGTAACTCTTGAGCTTGCCCTATTTCGTTAACAGTTATCTCCAGAACAATTTTGAAGTGTTCAATAAGCAGTTTAGAACCCTACAGAGCTATGTTAGGGTATTGGAACAACTATAAGAAATGGGAACTGCTTGTTTTTAAAGAATGAATTATATTAATACAGGGCTGTAAAACTCTCTGTGTGAAAGTTGCTGTTGTAATTGCTTTATTTTTCTTCATCTTTCCCAATGAGTATAGTAGTTTTATGTTTGCGTTGGCTGCTTTATCCTGTCAAGGAAAATGCAGCCTTACGAGAACTTTATTTTGTCTTGTTATAGCTTTTTAGTGCACCAAATAAGTGTAAATGATTTCCCATTGACATAGCAAGTCTTTTCTACTCACTCACTTATCAAGTAATGCAGATTTACGACCTATAACATGCATGTGGTTCATTCAAAGGATGTAAGTTTTAAACTCTCATACCAATGCAAAATTTCATTCAATTAGTTATGTACTGTGTCCATAATTTTTAAAACTTAAGTTCAGACAGATATAATTCATATTTGTTGAGGTTTTTAACCTTGTATCTTTCCTATTTTTAGCTCCACTTAGGTATCATTATGGTTTAACTGATTTCATAAGATAATTGTAGAAGACGTACAGAAATTCTGTTATTGTTGTGAAATATATAAACAGAAACATTTGCTGTTACTTGATGAAGTGACATCTGCACTGTATTATAGC
This sequence comes from Hystrix cristata, assembly GCA_004026905.1. Classification (NCBI taxonomy): domain Eukaryota; kingdom Metazoa; phylum Chordata; class Mammalia; order Rodentia; family Hystricidae; genus Hystrix; species Hystrix cristata. The sequence continues at coordinate 76,059 of PVJO010005496.1, forward strand.
TCCTTTTTTAATCCTTAAATAATTTTAACTATGGAGCACTGAATCAAATGCGGGACAACACCAGAGTCTTTTAGATCACCTGAAGCCAGATGACCCAGAAATTAAGTCAGATTATGACCACAAAATAGGTATTAGGCCCTTAGATCATTTTAACTCACAATCAAGGTTAGAAACAGAAAAACATATGCAAGATCTGTATCTCTTATCCTTTAAGTATTCCACTGAATGCTGTGCATTCCGCATTACCTGAATCACCCTCAGGTGAGCTTTGTATTTCATGCTCACCTGAGACTGGTGTTGGTGGTCATCTGAGGGTTTAGTTTCTTGACCGGGTAGGCATTCTCAGAGGTCACTTCTTTGGCCTCACAGATGGTTTCCTTGCATCACGGCTCAGGGCTTCTCCATTTGTCAATGCCTCTGCCTCCCAGGCCAGGCCGGGCTGTGTCCACACTGATCATGTACATGGCTGTTCTCAGTCACATCCCCAGGCTCCAAGTAGCAGCAGCAGCATCGATCCAACACAATCCTACACAGAGTGTTTGCAAGCTAGGAGTGGAGTTCTCAGTCTTATTCTCCATAGCTAGTAGTCTCCCTGAGTAATTTCAGTCGGTGCTTATGATGCAAAGTGGGGAAACTTTGCAAGCCACACAGCTGGGCTACATACACTGTCAGGCTCACCGGAGGCTTCATTTCCAAGGCAGTGAACACCAGCCTTGAATTTTTGATTTTAAGCCAAAAGAAAAGAAGTCCCCATTTCATCTTTTCTTCTCTCCCTTCTTTCTCTTCCAAAACATTTACCAATCTGCCACAGATAATTTTAAGCCAGTATTGATATCCAATCCTGAGTCAAGAGAAGCTAAACAGGATATTTTAAAATCCACAAATGTTCTTCTGGGATGCAATTTTTATGAGGACAGCTTTTGGGTTTAAAACAAACTACACTTGACAGTGGAATTGTAATTTTTCCTCCTGGATGGTTCTGGAAGCCAAATCCCAGGACAGTGATTGTGTCAGAATATAATTGTTCTTTACTACCTAATAGTGAAGCCAAAGAAGTATTAATGAAGAAAAATTATATAAAATATGAAGTTTATTATCATGTGTGATTAAGAATTTTTTTAAGGAATGACTTTCCGTTCTTTCTTCTTCCTTCCTTTCCTTCCTTCTACCCTTTCTTCTTCCCTCCCTCATTCCTTCCCTCTCTCTCCCTCCCTCTTTTTCTTCCTTCCTTTCTCCCTTCCTTCCTTCCTTCTTTCCTCCATTCCTCTCTTCCTCCCTCCCTCCCTTTCTCCTTTCCTTTCTTCTTTCCACCTATAGAGATGGTGTTGTGGAATGGTGCTGAAAATGGATGCCTTGAAAATGACTATATAGAACAAGTAAGAGCCCTTTGCAGGTGGCTCATTAGAAATAAAAAAAAAGAAAAAGGTGATTTAATATCTGCAAAATGTACTCACTTGTGGCCTAGGGCAAGATGCTGTACCAGGAGATTAAGTCAAAGTCTGTAGCCTACTGAGCAGGGAGACCTCAGACCCATTTTCCTTTTGGGCCCCCAAAGTGCTGGCAGCCAGGTTTTATCTCCTAACTAAGAAACTAGGGATCCTTCTATGGAGAAACTGACCTCCTTAGGATATGTAGTTTCCATTTCATGTGCATATTACTTGGCTAAATGCAAATCCTAAATTAAAAGTAGTAGTAAAAAACCAGGTAATCACTTATAGCTTGGTTTGAATTTTGGCTATGCAGTTCACCAACTGGTAACTTTCAGTAATTTCACCAAACTGATCTTAGGCATTCCCTTAAAATTGGAAAATATATTGCAGAGTTGTTGTCTTAGTTTCTTATTGCTGGGATAAAATACCTGACACCTACAAATTAAAGGACAAAAGGTTAGTTTAGCTCACAGTTTGTGGAGGTTTCAGTCTGAGGTCAACTGGCTCCAAGGCAGGGCCTCATGGCAGACAAGAAGCACTGAGCCTTCCTTCTTCTTTCCCTTTTTATTCCATCCAGGCTCCAAGCCTATTGGTCGGTGGCATCCACACCCAGAGCTATGCTAGACTAATCAGTGGATTAATCCAGTGTCACACATCCATGATCCAGTCACTCCCAAAAGCCCCACCTATGAGTGCATGAGACTTTAGGGGGACATCTAGATATAAGGCATAACAGTTGTGGTGGAATTGAAATGAGATACATATGTGAAAGCTTCTAGGGGAGAAAGAGACACTTAATAAATAGAAGCTTTTTTTTTATTAGTTCATGGTGATCAATAATTATAGTAAAAGTAAGTCCTCTTGGAATAATTAACTTACTTTGGCACAGTAACCTTTGGCCGAATATTACTCTGAGCAGAATATTATATTGGCTTGCCTTAGACTCTTGCTAAGTGGCCTGGCCGTTGCCTGAGTAACAGTGAATTAAACTAGATATATGGATTTCTGTCTAAATATGATAGATGAGGTAAGATAACAGAGGGAAAAGAGGGAAGCACAAGGAAGAGGGGGGAAAGGGAATTGATTTTGGTTTTCTTTAAAAGGCTGGTATCATTTTTCTTAGATTTGTCATCATGTCTTGTTTGATCACTTGAAATCTAGGTGCCAAATACCACTGCATGCTTCACAAAAGCAGCAGGTTTTTAAGAAAAATTAGAAAGGTTTGGCGATAGAGAAGAAAAGAGGACGCAGTGTTTGATGTCATTTGTCATCTTGCAGAAGGACAGTGATCACAGGACAGTGCATTGAAAGATCCAGGCGCAGGTAAGTAGGATCAAAGGAAATGGCTAGATGTGAGCCTGGGGGAGCACACGCTAAGTACCCTCTGGGTGCCAAGTCTAGACTAGTCAGTTTCCTTTGAAACCTGGCAACCCCAAGCTTAACTCAAACAGCTAGCTCATGATGTAGCTATCTATACCCCTCGTTTGACAGATGAAAAAATATAAACACAGGGACTAAATAGTAATTTGCCCAAGATTGAATTCTTAGCAGAGTCAGGATTTGTACGAGGCGAATCTCACTTCAGAGTCCATCTACTTTTTCCACCCTATCACTCTCTCTTTCTCCAGACATGACTCATTTTTATGAAATAAGTGCACACAGGCCCTTTTGTAAGGTGTAATGGAGTATATAAATCTGAGCTATTTTAGGTATTAACATTTGAAAAGCAAAAGACACCTGAAAAATCAGAGGAGCAGTGATACTCATGTAACATTCAATGTATTTAGTTTGCTGTTTGTGGAACAGGTTGAAAAAGGAGAAGGAAATATGAGGTTGAAATGGAATAAAAGTGGAGGATGTACCCCTGGACATGAGTTCCCCAGGTGATTCTATGCACACTGTGGTCACACAAATCCCATTTCAGGCTGAAAACTAGAGGTCATGGATAAAGAGAAAAGGGCATATAGCTGGGGGAGCGGTTTTTGAGGTTGCATATTTTTAATAAGAAGAATGAATTTCAGGAAGTACCCTGAGTATTTTTTAAATGAACAGACTGTTAACAAATCACCCCAATTGCTAAAGAGTGACTGGACAATGGTCCAAGAGTGAGAGTGTGGGAAAAATGTATACCATAAAAAAAGTTCATTAAGAAATAGAGAAAATTTAAAAATTAAAAGGGATCAGAACACTTAGACCTACTACATTTTAATTAGCCAAGGAGGACTTGAGTGAAGTCTTGAAAATTTAGCTTAAGAAATTCCTTTTAAGTGACTGGGGATTTCACCTCGTGGTAGAGCACTTGCCTAGCAAGTGCAAGGCCCTGAGTTCGATCCCCAGTATTCCCCAAAAAATTCCTTTTAATATATTCTATAAAATATGAATAAAACAAAGGCAAAACTTTATGGATTTCTTTCTTGTCAAAGCAATTCAGTATCTTATTTATAAAAAAATGTTTAGTTTACTCCAGCAGTGTAATCAGGAAGGGGGACAGGTACCCTGTGCCTTGAGAAAAGAGAAGAGGGGACAATGACGGTAGCCTCAGGCCTTCTGAGTCCCTGCTAGTGGAGCATGCATTCCCTGGAGGCCCATCTTTACTAGTCATGACCTTTGCACACCCAACAGTGCATTTCACTGGGAGCTACTGGTGGGAGTGGGAGTCAGACAAACAAGGATTCAAGGGTGCCGAAACCACTGCAGGTTTCTGACCTAATGCAAATGACAACGCCTCAGGTCCTCAGGGAGTGAATTAACAATTTTAGAGTGTTTCAGAGCTAGGCGGGGTAGCTCTATAAAGTCATAGAATGCTGGCCTGGCATGTGTGAGGCCCCAGGTTTGATTCTCTAGCATAACAAACAAACAGCAAACAAAAAAACACTCTCTATCAATTCATTAGCATGGATTTAGTAAGGACATGCTTTGTGAACATTTCCATGCAATGTACTGAAGTATAAACTGTGATCAGTTTCTTAAATCTCCACGCCAGAAACATAAGAGTGTTTTGTGGGGGACTCAGTGATGCCTGTTCAGATGAGAATGAGCACCATAACAACACACTAACTGTGTTTAGGTCTTGATAGTGGACTAGCACATTCAGATGCAGAGCGGTTTTTTCCCATTTTAGAGCTAGAGAAATAGGTTTGGAGAGATTTAATGACCCGCCCAAGGTCACCCCTTGCTAGTAAATTGGTAGAGCTGGAAATGAAATGAATGTTTCCACTGCCAAATTCCATGAGGAATGATGACGCAGATGATGGTGGGGACGATGATGGCGATGACAGTGCTGGTACTTATGGTGGTGGGGGGATGGTGGCGAGGAGGGTAAAAATGGGAAAGACAGTGCCAGGGATTGTCCTCCTTAAACAAAGAACATCCTGCTACTTCTGCTGGTGCCGTTTGTTCTTGCTGAAGGGGAAAAGTGAGTGGCTTCGACAGACTGAAACTAGGACAAACAGAAGGACTGGGGCATCCCAATATGATCTTAGCACATATGGGGCTTCCCAGAGCTCCATGAAGTGAATGTAAGTGAAGAATCCTCGTTGTATTCCAAAACTGAGGTTAAAAAAATCAGGAGCTTCACTAAATGCATCTGGCAAGCATTTCGTCTTCCCTTAAATAAAATAAATTCCCTTAATAAAGCCAATGGAGGCAGGGTTGGTGGCGGGGGTGGGGGCTGGAGAGGATGTGTATGATTTATTACAGAGAAAAGGGGAAGGCCTTGATGGCTTTGAACTATCTATTTAGAATTGCTGGCTCTAAAACCAAGTTGTACTTTGGTTTCTCTTTTTGTGCCAATCTTACATTTTTTAAAAAATATAACTTTTATGAATATCATCATTAGTGCTATAAGCACAGGGAAGTATAAGTTAATTCTACAGTAAAGTGATTATTAAATCCATTAGTCATATACAGGGAATCCATAATTAACTTATTCTCCAGCATCAAGTAAATGATTCTACTGTGTGCTTTAAGAAAGCAATTGTTCACTAATATGCAAAATACAGCAGAACTATTAGATCATAAAGCTATGCAATCTTATAATTAAATTATAAATTTTACATATTTTAATAATGTGCTTTATATACTTTAATTGTTTTCTACGCAAGATTAAAAGGAGGTGCCACAGTTTTTCTCAGACATATTACATCTTGACCTGAATTGTGCAATACTTAATAATAATTGATGAGTATCTGCCAGGGATGACAGCAGTCTTTCAGCATCATCAGATATTTCTTTGGATTATTGCTGAGGACTGAAATGAAGATATGCATTCATCTTAAGTGGAGTCACAGCTATACCCTTGGGCTTTCTTTGTCTTCCCCCTTTTGCTATTGGGCATCCACATTTTCTCTTTGCAGGCCTTGAGCATACACTCATCCCTGTTCACACAGGCTTGGCTGTATATGTGGGTAAAGGCAAAACGCATATTAAATTCTCTGCAGGGGACTTATGCACCCACATGAGCAATCTATTGTTGTTATTGTATTTTGGATTAAATAATGATGCCATTATTTTCCATGTGCAGAATTAAATGTGTTTGAAAGATCTGGGAAATACCACAGATCTGTGCTGTGGGGGTTGCCTCTGTAATCTTCTGTTTTTCTAAATCCTGACTGCTGCAGAGGGAACCATAGTGTTGGTTTCCTTTTCCCTTCCCTGGGGTGGAGCTGAACTTTCTCTGGGATGGCTATGCTAGTCCGGCCTACTTTCCAGTTTTCAAAAGTGATGCTGTATGGAAGATGCCCTGTGCTCAGGCGGAGTAAGGGTTTGTTCATCCCTCCATTTATTTAGCGAATACCTAGTGAGAGTTTGCTAAATGCCTGGCACTAAGCTCCACAGTGCAGGTGCAAAGATAAAAATAATGTGGTTATTTGATATGAAGGAAGTGTGTCACTAAGGCTTACATAGGATGTTAAATGTGTTAGTCTGCTAGTCTGCTGCATTGCGGGGACACAGACTTGGTAGTCCAAAATCAAGGTGCAGTACAGTTTCCCTAGCTTGCGGATAGTCATCTTTTCTTTGTGTCTCCACATCATCTTTGTGTGAATCAGTGTCCAGATTTTCTCTCCTTAGAAGCACACCTTATAAGGTTCGCCCTAACAACCTCGCTTTAAATTAATTACTTTTTAAAGGGTTCTATCTTTGAATACAGTCATTATGTTGAGGTAACAGGGGTAGGACTTTAACACACAAGATCTCAGGGGACATCATTCGGCCCCCAACATTAAGGTAACACCAAGATAGAACACTGAGTCTAGCCTAGGGTGGGGTAACTAATCTGAGCACTAAAAGATAAATAGAGGTTAACCAGGTTAAATATGAGGAAGGGAAGTAGGGAACATTAGTGGGCAGGCAAATGTGCGATTTTTTTTTTTTTTAAGTATGGCCAAAGTTGAGTGCACCAGGAGCAGGGAAATGTTGAGTCTGGAAGGTGGACACGTTAACCTTAGAGAGTCTTGTGAGTCATGTTAAGGGTTTATACTTTATCCTGAAGGTGGACAGAAACCACTGAAGGATTTTAGACTCTGTAATTACAAGATCAAATTTATTTTCACAAAGAAACTGGTATTTTTAGGAACCCAGTAGAAAGGTCACCTTTGCCCTGAAATAGCTTCGCTATGTGATTTGTTATAGCACCTGAAATTCTCAACACTAAAAAAACACTCCTTTGGACATTGTTCTATAGATGTAATTTTAATGGCACTCACCAGGATCTGCAATTATTTCACTCATTTACAAGTCTTTTTTTTTGTTATTGTCCATCTTTCTTCATGATCTGTCTACTGCTTTATTCTCTGTATCTACAACAGCACCTCACACATAGTCTGTGCTCAGTGCATATTTGTTAAAAGAATGGACAAGTCATCCTCATTTGGGTGGGGCATTAAGCTCTTAAATCCAATAAGTCAACTCAGAGAGCCCATGAGTGTGATATGGAGTTCAGTTAAGTTTTGGTAGTGGTGAGCGGAGAAGCGTAGACCAGAGCTAGGTGAAGTTGTGGGGGGGCAAATTAGCAAGAGGCGCCACCACACTGGCCATTACCTCACTATGGGCTAGGACAGGAGAAGAGGTGAAGATTAGTTGAGATAATGCACATGGAAATAATTTACACACTGGATTTGGAAGCCAGACGTCCTGTTGACATCATGCCTCTGCCACTAACCATGTAACCTTGGGTAAGTGCCTTCCTCTTCAAATGACTATAATAATAATTTCCAACTCTTAAATTCTCATGAAGATTAAATGAGTTCATGTAACAAAAACTTTTTCAGCAGGATCTGGCACATTATGTGTGATGTCAATCTTGGTTATTACTATTATGATGGATTCTTTCATGTAGAGGAGGCTAGCTTGGTCCCCTTAACTCTTGCCACCACTTCCTTTCTTCTTCCTTCTGAATTACTATTGCGGTAGTTCTCTCTTACCTACGGTCTCAGTTGCCCATAGTCAAGAGATGAAAATCTTTAAATCAGTACTGAAAGAGAGAGAACACAGTCACATAAAAATTTTAGTTATTGTTGTAAGTGTTCTATTTTGTTATTACTGTTAATCTTTTACTATTCCTAATTTATAAATTAATCTGTATTAGAGATGTGTATGTATAGGGAAAATTATGTAATGGATTTGGTAGTATCTTGGTTTTAGGCATCGTCAGGGGGTCTTGGAATGTATCTCCCTTGCAGGTAAGGGTGACTATTGCATTCACTTTCTAAAATCAAAATCATGGTACTTCTCTACTTAAAAATCTTAAACTAGAAAAAAAGAATTATGGCTTGAGCTCAGATTATCACGTATGTATTATATAACTGTCATGTACCAGGCCCTACAATAGAAGATGTAAAAAGATAATTAATGAGCAATGCTTGCTCTTGGGAGCACATTCTATTCATGGTTTCACAATGCTTAGAGAGGTGTTTCTCAAAGTGTGGCCCCTCCTACTCCCATCAGCACTAAATGGAACCACAGCGAAACGGTGCTGAGTGAAATGAGGGTAAAGTAGGGGCACTTCTTAGGAGGGATAAGGCTCCTGTATGGCAGTGGATGTCCCTGGCTTGACTCTGCTGCAAGGGCATAGAAAAAGCTGTGGAAAAGAAGTAGGAGTGAGGTGCTCTATGCTATTGCGCTCTTCTTAAACAGCTGGTCATGTCTTATATTATCCAGAAAAAAGCTCCTGAAGCTAAGGGGGGGTGTATGCTCTTGGCAAAGGGAAAAGTGTGAAGAATCCAGGCCCTACCAGACCACCTTACTTAAACCCCCATGCACTGTGGCTACCCACACCAAACTTGCTTCCCACAACTGGCTTACAGAGCAAGTTCTTGTTTAATTTGTGAGTACTGGACACAAAATCATTCTTCATGGCAGTTCTGATATTGGCAGATGGGAAGGAGATTTAACTCTGTCCTGTTTATATAACAGGTTATAGATAGTGACTTCGTAGTTGGATATTTATGAGAGGTTTCATTTCAAATAATATAGTTTTGGCCCATGGCAATGCTAAGCCTCTTACCCATTATTACTGAGACGCTAAATCTTTAGGATATTGTAACGATAACTGCAGGGTCAGTTGGAACTATCTGGAAGAACTGCAAAAGTTAATATTTTTTCAAAGCAATGAAAACATTCTTATAAAAAGTCTCATTAGGAAGCGATCTGTCCCAAAACATATAGGCTATCAGAAGTTCAGGTATATAAAAAAGCAACTTTTCAGACTTTTCTTTTATGACTTCTATCATAGGACAAGGTAATTAAAAAGGAAAAAAGTCTCCTGTTTTCCATTACAGAAGCCAAACATCTTGCCATGCCTTCCAGCCAGGTCCCAATTTTGATGCAAGCTGGCAAAGTCCATTCTTTACAGTTTAAAGACAATAGTCCTTATGTATACAATGTACCAATACATGCTCCTGGTAAAAATAAATAAATAAATAGTCCTGATCATATTAGGTATTGATGTCTACTAAAAATTTTCTGTCCCCTGCCATGTAAGTTGCCATCAAATTGTGAGAGACCTTCCATTATCCCAGTTGTGAAAGAAGATTACCGCATTTTAACTCCACTGGAAAGATCTTTGGGATTTTGTGGGTTTTATGTCTTTGTGATGTGATGGGAGATCCTTCCAGGTAACTTACTGGAAAGAAGGAAGATAAGGTGTAATAAAAACTCTTTCAGTGCGGGTGCTGGGAAGTAGCAGGGAAGCGCCATGTTGATGCAGCTCTCATCAAAAAGAAGGTTTATGCATAGAAAGACCTGAGTCAGAGAGGCTATCTTAGATTGGGAGAGACAGAGCAGGAGCTAAAATGGTCGGGAAAAAGTTCAGCAAAATACGAGGGAGGCAGAGAGCGGAGGGTTTCAATTTTTTCCTTTTTTGGTTTTGTAGTGCAGAAAGTTGAACCTCTAGAGCATAACTCTCACTCTTTTGGAAGTTCAGTGAGAAGAGTTATACTGGTTTTGTGGGGTGAATTGTGTCATTTCCAGTCTTCCTCTTCTCTTGCCTCAAATTCATATATTAAAGTCCTAATCCCTGCTGCCTCAGAATGTGACTGACTCTGGGGATAGAGTCCTTAAATAGGTAATTAAGGTAAAGTGAGATCATTTGGGTGGGCCCTAGTCCAATATGACTGGTGTCCTCATCAAAAGAGGAAATGTAGACACAGACACAAACACAGAGACGATCATGTGAAGACATAGGGAAAGGACAGCCATTTGAAAGGAAAAGAGGGATGCCTCAGAGGAAACGACTCCTGCCAAAGCCTTGATCTTGGACTTTTAGCCTTTAGAATTGTGAGACAATATATGCCTACTGTTTGAGTCACCCGGTCTTTGTTATGGCAGCCTTTGCAAACTAATGCACTGAGTTAAGTTATTGTAGTGGTAGTGGCAGTGGGGACTCTGACATGTAGCTGTATATCACCATGTATAATTAGTATTTCTTTTCAAAGCATGAACCACTAAGTGTGGAGTTCTGTTTTATCTTGACCTAGACTCTTTTATAAGTTGCATCAGATGTCACCGGTAAATTCTGTTAAATATCATGCGATAGGGTCTATTATTCTACTCTAGGTAAAACGTGGAGCTTTAAAAATTTTTAAAAAAGAGTAGATCTTTTATTTTTCATGTACTTTTTGTCTTATTAATTATATTTTAAGAAAGAATCGTTATTTTCTTATTACAGTCAGCATTTCTTCAACATCCCTTATTTCAAAAAGTATTCATACCCAAATTCTGTTTGTTGATGTTTCTGCCAAAGAATCTAACTCAGCATGTCCCAAAATCTACATGAGGGTCTCTAAAATAATTTACTCACACACATACATTGCTATAGTCTCTGACACATGGAGACTTGACTTGCTCAGAGATAAAAGAAAGAATGGCTTCCCTGGAAAGTGAAAATTCAGCCTAAAAGTAACTCTTTTAGGACCCACCTCTATCAGTGATATTTGGTGAAAACTCTCATTAAAAACTTATTTTAGTTTGGCTTATCTGAAACTGTGGGTTTTAAATTTTAATACAAAACTGTGTTGGGTGCCTAAAGCCAATAGCTCATTCCCCTTCCCAAAGGTGTCCCATTCTACATTTATCTTGAGGTAAATGTTTTAAAGTGCTGCTCTGCACAGCTTAAGTATGTCTCCCAAAAGATTGTGTGAAGGAGGCTTGGTTCTTGTTGTGGTGTTGGGAGGTGGGATCTTTGAGAGGTACAGCCTGAAGGGAGATCCTTGGTTTAATTGAAGAGATACTTTGGAAGGGATTAAGGTACCTCTCATGGGACTTCTGCGATCCTACAAGTTGTGATAAGAGCAAGACCAACTCCTGAAATCACTCTTGCTTCTCGTTTTGCGACGTGACCTTATCCTCTCGTGTGGGCTCCCACCATTGCTACATGCCATGATATGACACAGCCATGGGATGCCCTTGGAAGAACCATGCTGTTTGGATTTTTAGCCTCCAAAACTGTGAACCAATAAACGCCTCTTCTTTAGAAAGTTGGCTTGCCTCAGGTATTTGGTGATAATAATGAAAAGCAGACTAACACATGTGCTTTCTTCTGAAGGAGACAGCTGCATTTTCTCTTGGATTAAACCAGAAGCAAAATGATTGAAGTTCTGATTTTAGGGTTTCCTGGGGTAGAAGATCCACCCAGAGGTGGTTCTCATTCCAGCTCTGCATGTAGCCAGGCTATTATTTTCAGCAATCTTTTCAGGACTTTTTAAAAACAGAAGTCTTTGAGAATGGTATACATGAGGGTTAAAATTTTACTGTGTAAAATTAAGGAAGTGTGAGATGAGCAGTTTAGGGGCTGGCATATTAATTAGAAATTCTAGGAACTCTTCACACTCTTAGCAGCACTAAGTTCCTACTTAAGCTGGCAGCAGAAACCAAATAGGCTTTATTTTGGGCCACTTGACCATCCTTTAGTGTTAGCTAAGCTCAATAAAAAAGAGCATCTGTTTTTGAAAATAGAAACCCAGGGCTTGGTATCCACTCTTTGTTTTTAAGGCTCTTTTAAATCAAGAGATGTAGAGCCATTAGGTGCCAACGAAAAACAGTTAAACCAGAAACTGAGTTTTGTTCTGTTTTACCAAAAATGTGTCTTTTATTTTTATACAGCAACCTCACAGCAAAAATTCCAATAAAAAAGAGATAACATTTATTGAGCATGCAACAATATGCTCAGAACTGTCAGGTGCTCTGCACACTTTGTATCATTGTGTGGACTGCACATATTGTATCAGTGAAGCCCACAGGGATGTTTTTCCTGTTTTACAGAGAAGAAAATAAGGTTCAAGGGGTTAAATCTGGCACGATTAACTGGCAATAGGCAGAGCCAAGGTTTTCAGCCAAGTGGACTCAGCTCAGAGCTATAGTCCCTCACTGCTCCAATACACTCCTTGCATTCCTCACATCGTCGATTTTCTTCTTTTAATCAAATCTGTAAGTAACTGGCTTTGAAGATGCAAAGTTCAGTGGACATTTCCAAGGTTGGAAGGTGGAAATAGGCATGTTCTTATTATTTTTTGCTGTTCTTTTATTAATAGTGTTGTCTGTCTTGGGTCCAGATTCTGGAGACTTCTAACAACTTGTCTGAGGCAGAATGGTTCTGTGAATGAGCATGGGTCCTGAGGCTAAGTACACCTATGTTCAAATCCCAGGTCTGCCGCCTCCCAACTGTATAACCATGAGCCAGCCACTTGATCTCAGTGAGTCAGTTTCCTCATTTACAAAACTGTTAATAACATTTGCATTATGGGATTATGGTCGGGACAAGAGATAGAGCAGATGAGGTATTGAGTATGTGGTTGACGCTTAATAAATTGTAGCTATTGACTAGCATTTATGCACCTTGGACTCCTGTTCTTTTATGTGACTCATAACATGAAATGTATCTAAAATATCTAGGAAGAAGCAAAATGAGAAAACTACCGTTAGACTGCATCGTGGTGATTATTCTTAATATTTTACCCCAGCAAACTGCATAAAAGTTATTTTATGCCTATGTTCTATTTGGAAAACATTATGAAACTTTGAGCAGACAACAGTGCTTGATAGTACAGTGCTTACCAAAGCACTGTATGCTTTTCTGATAAAGATATAACTTTATTGCCCTTTATGTACTCTCTTGGTTAATACAATAAGCAAATGGGAGGTAATCTGAAATACTTTTACCACCATTTATAGTGTCAGGACATACAACTTACCTTTAAAAATGCAAACGATTCACTGCCATGGAAGGCATTGTGTGTACATATAAATACATTTTTAAAACAATCACCTGTGCAGTGCTGAGAGAGACCATGTTCTGAGACCTTTTGCCTTTGCAGAAATGAAATAGAATGTTCTTGCAAACTGAGTTCTTGCAGCAGCTAGCCAAGTCAAAGACAGTGTGTGTGTGTGTGTGTGTGTGTAGGGTGCCAGCTTTTGTGACCTCCTCTGCAAGGACTTTTAGAAGTAAGAACTTAAAAACTGGATTGTTTGGGCTAAAAATGACTTTAAAAGTCTTGTTTGGGGAAAAATGATCCAATTTGGTAGCAAAGATATGAAAAATATCTCTGGCTTGAATTTTTGGAGTACAACAGTGCTGGTAGATTGAGAGAGGTTGTTGAGGCATAAGCCACAGATACGCCATTGAGTCTTGATGAGGATGTGGCTTTTTGTGATACGGAGGTGCCGTATCATGCAGCAGTTGCTTCTGCCCAGACAGACCGGAAAGTAGATCCACAGAAGTGCTTCAGGAAGCAATGGATCAGTGAGAAGAATGTTGAGTTTAGGAGATGTGGTTTCTAGTCCTGCCTCTGTCCTACGTTTGATCTTGGATGTATCTTGTGCTGTCTCTGACTTTTATCTACCAGTATGTTACATAAACTGGTAGGATTTAATGGTGTACCAGCTACCTCCTAATTCTACGTAATTTTCTAGGGATATGTAATACACAATCATGTATCAAATTAATTAGGACACATTTGTGTGACTTACAAAACATGTTTTCAAAATGCTTTCACTTTTTTTTTTTTTGGTGCTGGAAATTGAACTCAGGGCCTTGTGCTTGTGAGGCAAGGACTCTAACCACTGGGCTAATGCTTTCATATTTATAATCTAATTTTTAACCCTATCACAGATCTGTGAGATAGAAAGGGTAAATATTTTTGTTCCACTTGACATATTAGGAAACTTAGGCAAATAGAGATTAAGTTAATGGCAGAGTCCAGGTCTCTTGACTCTCATTTCTGAGCTCCTGAACTAAATTAAACTGGATTAGCCTTTTGGGATAAGTGTGAAGGGGTATGCAACTGGATTCTTTATGAAAAAAATAACTTGATAAATTATATAAAATTACTACAGGAGTAGATAAAAAACAAAGTTCTATTTCCCTTGTTGAGAATTTGCCTTTGAATCCCACTGTGAAATGGATTAGAATGTTTTGTTAGGATGTAAGCAATATAAGAACCCAGAAAAGGTACATCTCATATCCTTTTAAATAGATAATTTCTCTTGAGACTTCTTTACATTCTGAAAATTCACTTTATTATTGCATTCTAAGGTTTGTGGCTTTAAATGCCACAGCATATGAGTCTAACTTTTATTGGTGATATTCGTGGTTATCAGTATCTACTGTCATCCTCTTCCATTTCCTTTGTTTTGTTCCATAGATACGATTTGATTTATGAATGAGAACTTTTTGATTCTTCATGATATATTTTGGTGAATTGGCCCAATAACTTGTTATTGAAAAGCAAAATCCATCAGGGATATATTTGCCTTCTTCCTCTATAGAGAAATCTGCCTTAGAAACCAACTCTTTGTTCATTAGTTATGCCACATTTCTATGTTTTATGAGGACATATCCATGTTTATTGGTTGTTGGTATGTCCGTGGAAGTGTTCACCCTAAAAGGCCAGCTTCAAGATTTGTTTTAATATTTAAAGATTAAATAAGTGTCTTCATCCACAAGGTGATATGAATAATATAATCCAGATTCAGAAGGATTTTGCCTTTGATGCGGATACAGAATAATTTGGTGGGTCAGGTTGAAAGAAGCCATAAGAATGAGAAGAGTCTGATGTTAGACTCCTTTTTATATCATAGCTTTGGTGATCTCATATTTCTCAGCCAAGTCCTCTTTCTTATTAGCATTCTTCTTTTGTTTGTTTGTTTTTTGGTTTTTTGAGACAGGGTCTTGCTATATAGTTCGGGCTGGCCTCGAACTCACAGCGATCCTCCTGCCTCAGCCTTCCAAGTGCTGGGATTATAGGTATGCACCACCATGCCCAGCTGCTATTAGCATTCTTAATGAAACTTGAGAGAGTCACACACTTGACCTTGAGAGTTATCAATAGGCATCATTCAAGCCAAACTCTGGTTGCATGGAGTCGAACATTTTGCTTACCTGGAATAGTTTTTAGTTCATTTGTCTGACTATTAAGGTTTAATGTGTCAAACACTGGAAATTGCTGTGAAGAACTGCTGGGCCCTCTACATCTGCTTCACTTCTCAACCACACATTTATCACTGGATGTCTTTTTGTCATGTTTCAGCCATATGAGAAATGGACATTTTCCTGTTCCTTCTTGCCACTAACATAGAAGAGTCAAGGAGACCAAGGAAAAATGTTGTGTTCTGTCTGATTTATACATTGTTCATATTCTGTAATCATATTCAGTGGGACTCTTCCATGTGGTAGACATACAATATTAGCTTTTCCCTCTGAAAATACAGTTTTGCGCAGCTGTTTTGTTTGCTACCAAGATATTTGGCATCTGTCTTCCCAGCTGGCTTTCCACCAGAAATCCGAACAGCCCCGAAAAATACAATCTTGAGTCCGTAAGTCTGAGGGGAGACTCTAGGGTCTGTGGTTCCAAAGCTGCATCAGCAAGGCTGGTGATTAGTCAGGTTTGGGAACTACTGCCCCAAAGCGTGTGTGTCCAGGTCCTCAAGACGAGCCCAGTGCTGGATGATTTGCTGGGTGGATTCACAGGACTCAGCATGTAGTTATACTGGTGTCTATGATTTATTACAGCAAAAGGACCCACAACCAAATCAGAAAAAAGAAAAGGATTGTGGGGTGAAGTTCAGAGGAAACAGACAGCACGAACTTCCAAGAGTCTTCTCCCTGCAGAGTCACTCAGGATGAGTTTAATTTCTCCAGCACGTGACAGCAGCTATGGGTCGATGTCTGCCAAGAAGCTCATTAGAACTCAATACCAGAGACTTTTTTGAGGAATAGTCACATAAACACTCTCTACCTACAAAGTACCCAAATTCTAGACTCCCAGAAGGAAATCAGGTGTTCAATATGCACCTCCTTGTTTGTCCAAATAGTTTAGGTACATTAAGCCACTCTACCAGTTAGGGACTGATGGGAGCCTTCCCAAAATCCAAGTTCTCAGATGCCAACCAGAGGCCAAATTTATAAAATGGCTGTGGATAGCAGTCTCCAAATTACAATGTCATTTTTTTCCTACCCAATTGCTTATACAAGGTAAAATGTAACCTTTTAACCTTTGAAGTATGTTGACTACATTTCTGTATTGGGTAGGAAGAGAAACTTCCAGATGAATATGGAGATTCAGGTGATGAAATATAAAATCTTATTTATTGATCTTAACAATAAAATTCACCCGCTATTTCTTGAGCAAAAATATGCTGTGAATAATGGATACAGACCACTCAACTCTCCAAGACCTTTTGGCAATTGGGTCTAGTCTTCGGTTAGAGAGGAAGTGGCTTGTTTGCAAATCCCTATGTCCTCAAAGATCACAGAGACATTGGACAAACATGTCATTAGTAACTTACAATGCTTTGTTCCCTTTACCAGTTTCCAAATGGAATTTGTTTTCTTCTAATTTCTGGAAAGGCGTGATTAAAAGTAATGAAATTGGGGGTTGGGGATTTAGCTCAGTGATTAGAGTGCTTGCCTTGTAAGCACAAGGGCCTGAGTTCGATCCCCGGCACCACCCAAAAAAAAAAAAAAAAAAAAAAAGTCTTCCTAAAAGTAATGAAATTGGATGGTTAATGCCTGTAGCACATCCAAGTCACTGAATGTTGTGGATTACATGATTCTATTTTAAGTACCCCAAAAGAAATTGTCATTTTGAAGCTAAACTTTTTGGGCCACTGGGAATATTCTTAAGCATTCATTTTTATGTTAGCAATATTTTTACACTACTTTAAGCTTTTGCATTCAGAGGCATTTCCTTGCATCTATAGCCTCCCAAAGTTATCTGGTAGAATACAGCCATCCGCTTTTAGGTAGGTAGATGGCAAAATCACAAGGAAGAGATTCCTGCAGGAAATTTCCAGATGGAAGATCTGAATATTTCTGTATTTAACTTGTATGTTTTCTTCATTCTAAACAATTCAACTTTTTCCTAAGTTCATTTATGCCTGTTCACATTTACTTAGTTCACTGATGCAGGTAAATAAATGAGTAGTGAAACATGTCCCATGTACAAAACCTTCTTGAACCTAATAATGATGGTCATTATCTCTTAGACCTCCTTTTCCAGGTGCAAAACCTCCTCTTTCAGGTGCAAAACCTTTTTATTGGAGGTTTCTATTGCTTTAATCACCTGTCATTTTTCTGTCTTTTCCTATTTCTGTACATCCTTAGAAGTGTGAGCCAAAATTGGTCTCAGTGAATTTTCGACCCAAATATACTACATTCTGTTATATATCTAAACTCCTACAAAAACTGTTTAAAATCATACATACTTGTACCTCTAATTGTATTTTTTAAAAAGAAAATAGATAAAACAAGTATTTAATTTGATCTTTCTGGGTAAGTCATTGATATGATGTAAATGACATTGGCGATGTATTAGAGTGTGATCCTCTGTATGTTGAGTAAATTTTTAAAAATGTATGTTTTAAAAAGCAAGTATCTTTGGCAGTAAATGTATCATGGAGAGACAAAAATTTACTGTGGCCCAGCAGCTGAGAAGAATGACTCTTCATGTGTGAGAGTAGTATACAACATCGAAGAAGGACCATGTTTTGATCCTGGATGTCAAACTCCCCCTAACTACACGTCACTATACTTGTCCCTATACTTGCTTGGCAATGAAAGCCCATACAATACCCTTCTTCGAATGATATTTTCCTGCATTGCCGGCTCATTTTCAGCTTGTGATTAACTATAATCTCAAGCTCTTTTCCGCTATGCTCATTTTCCCCTGTCTTTCATTTGAAATGAAAATTTAGTTGTTTACTTGCTATTGAATGCCTTTCTATATTTGTGTGATCCTCTTTATTGAGACTATTGCTATTCTGAATATTGAGGTAATTAAAAATTATATTTGCATGAGTTAGAATACTCTTGACCCTCATTTAGTTTCATGTCCTTGGAAAGTTCCATGGGGTTATTTCTGATATTTTCACCCAAGAAATAAATATTTTGAATAAAGTGAGTGTGGGAATGCTCTGGGTAGGTAGGATATGTGAGGCAAATCTAGAATTTTAGGAGTTTTTACTGAGAACTCTAATATTGTAGTAGCCTGCATAAAGGGCAGAGAGATAAAAAAAGTCTAAGGATTGTTTTCTCTCAAAAGCATATTCTCAAACTATAACACTAAGATTCACTAAAAGCAAAAAAGAATTCCATAATAATACAGAAGGCTTAGAAGAGAGTCTGTTACATATATTTTTTTTACATTACCATGTCCAGTTGTTTAACAGCAAGGCAGTGCAGCGATATCAAAGAAAAACATCACCTTTGACATGTGTGTGTGTGTGCGTGTGTGTGTGTGTTTGTGTGTGTGCGCGCGCTTATGTGTACTGTCTGGGGTGAAGGGAACGTGAGGATGGAGAAGTTTGCATATAACGTACGTATACTTTTCCAAATGGGACATTATTACACGTTACACAGATGATCACTTGACATAATGGTAGCTAATAGGGTGTATTTACTTCACATTTTAAATCTTATAGTTGTCCTTATATAAATGAGACTTCATAGCACATATATTTTTAAAACTTAAAAAATCACAAATACAGGGGCTGGCGATTTAGCTCAGCGGTTAGAGTGCTTGCCTAGAAAGCACAAGGCCCCCGAGTTTGATCCCCGGCACCAAAAAAAAAAAAAAAAAATCACAAATACGATCAAACCATTCAACCACGTTCCACCTCTTTTAATCTCCCCACTTCCCATTAGAAACATTGAGTTAAAAGGTCAAGTGATCAGATCCATAGACACTGAATTGTAATAAATATAATGGCAGAAAGAATGAGGACTCATGGGTACAGGTGGTCAAAGAGAGAAATGATCTTTTAAAACTGTTGGTTACTTCTGAAAGGAAGGTTAAACCTGGGCATTCAGTAGAAAAGGAAATAAAAATTGAAGAGAGTGAGATTCTTCAAAATAATTGAGGTTGAAGTGGAAGCTTTTCCCTGGCACTCTCCCAGATGACCACTTTTGGTGCTTTAGGCTGAGCTTGGCCCTGAAGCGGAGGGAGAGACACACTTGAATGAGGCTGAGACTGCTGGACTTCAGAAGGCACCCACCTGCAACCTGAACACAGGTTCTGCAACATGTCCCACTGTTATTCGGAACATTCGGACCCACGGCCAGGATTCTCCTCCTCATGCAGGAGCCACGCAGAACAGTCTAGCCGGAAGGACTGAGCATCTGATCAAGGCCAAATCTACTTGATAAAAGTTAAGCTGCTTTTATCTGGGAAGCGCAGCTCATCTTCTAATGACCATCATCCCTGGTGATTAGGGCATGGGATGAAAGCTCCTCGTGGAAGGATGGAGGGAATTCACTGCTGGCAAAATGTTTCTCAGTGTTAGAGTAGCAGAAATGACAGAATGACAGAAGACTGTCTGTCTTTACCTGATACTTTTAGTACCTCACCAATACGTGAGTAAAGGCAGTTAGAAAATGAATGTGATCCTGTAAGTCTTCATGGGAATAGTCCATATTAAGACTCCTAGAATAAGTGAAAAAAAATTCTTCCATTTCCATTCCTAATGTGGGAAAAAGCATTTTGCGGTGTTTACTACTGATGTGCACATAACAGTAAAAAGAAATAAAGCCCAGAGACCTTCCAGTCTTGGGAATCTATTATATATTAGAAACAAGGGATTTACATTTTAGAATGATTATTGATCCATTAACTTTTTATTCATTTACATTTGATTTTTCAATGATAGAACTGATTGGAATTTGAGGATAATTCTGCTGTGGTATTAAATAATGCTCCTTATTAAAAACTCATTTTGTGACTACCAGTGAACTGACACAAACCCACATCCCATTTTAATCAGAAACAAAAACTAGAAAATGTTGCTTGTTAAATAGGTAATAATGAATTTTATAAACACTGCAGAGTTTTGGTACATAGTTTGTATGACTACTTTGAGTGGCTCATGTATGACTTAGAAATAACCCCTGACACGTGAGGGGTACTCGATGGACACAGTGTTCTTCTTCCCGTGTTTCATATGAGGTAAATGCAGACCAGGGAGCCGCTGAGCATTCACCCCTGAGTAGGCTTGTAACCCTGGGCTCCATGAGCGTGTCCTTCATAAAGGTGACAGAAGAATTGGCTGATGCTTCTATTTACAAAATGCTGTAATGCTAAGACTTCTACACAACTTAGAATTTTTTTTACTGGTTGCAAGTTCATTCTCTATGGAGAAATGCTTAGATATTATTTTAGCCACTTGTAGCACCATTGAGTTGTAGTGTACACCTGACCTAAAATACAATTCACATCATTTCCTTGTTGTGCCAAAGATCTATGGCACTTAAAGTCCAACATCATTTCAAAAATACATGTAGTATGCCCAATAAAATACATTGGCTAACATAAAAATCAAAGGAAACAGGAGTTTGGAATATCGATCAACATTGCTGGGGTTTTGAATTGTGAAGTAATCAACAATCCTGCCAATCTTTTCTCTGAAGACAAACTTGAACTTGTCACTGGTTTTCATTGTCAAGTCACTATAGTCGACATTATCACCAGAAATTTCAATGGTGGCAAAGCTGATTTTCCGTTTAAAGCTGGAGATGGAGCTGTTGATGATGTTAGTGATATTGACTTCTTCTGCTTCTTTTACTTTCCCCTAGTCCATAGACAATGGAGTTAGTTTGGAAGACTTGACTTGCCAAAATAAATAAGTATGTAATGAGCTAATGAAAAGTTTGCAGGCCTAAGTATTGAATAATTAGGTTTAATAAAAGGTGGCATTGAGAATCTCAAGTACAGCATAGTAAGCCGGATTTAGAGTCCTGTTACTCTGTTTGTAGGCACCTACTTGTAAGGCACCAGCATGTATGATGGGGAGAATAACCACTGGCCTCTCTGCGTATATAGAACAGTGTGCTAGATGGCAAATGCTCAGATTATAAAGTTGGCTTTAATCTCACCTGGTTTCGCTTTTGTGAAACTCAAGTCACCTCAATCCTTTTAAGATTTAATTTATTTGCCTAAAAATGGTGATAATATTAATACCTACCTCATGAGACTGTTGGAAAGAGTAAGTGGCATAAATTATATAAAAAGCACAAAGAACTCAAAAAAATTAAACCTCCTAAATTTAAAGACCCAATCCAAAAATGGGCAACTGAAATGAATAAACATTTCTCAGACGAAGAAATAAAAATGGCAAATAAATATATGAAGAAATGTTCAACATCACTAGTCATTCGAGAGATGCAAATCAAAACAACGTTAAGATTCCACCTCACTCCAGAAAGAGCCGCGTATATGGGTAAATCAACCAATAACAAATGCTGGCGGGGCTGTGGGGAAAAAGGAACACTCCCCCACTGTTGGTGGGATTGTAGACTGGTCCAGCCACTGTGGAAATCAATATGGAGATTCCTCAAAAAACTACAACTGGAGGTTCCATTTGACCCAGCTATTCCCCTACTGGGGATCTTCCCAGAAGAATTAAAATCGTCATACCACA
>PVJO010005497.1:0-98000 GCA_004026905.1 Hystrix cristata
AAAAAAAAAATCTTTATTAAAAAACTATAGCCACAAAGCATATGGAATTGCCAATATTCAGCTATTTTTAACCTGCAAAGCAGCAAATGTGCATAGTTTAAGCTAACACATGCTGCATATTTCCTGTGAAATTGCTTTTGAGCTACTTCATTTCATGCTAACTCTCTTTTGTTTGTTTGTCTCACAATATTAAGTTTCTTTCAATATGCACTTGGCTGACACTTCACAAAACAACATCCTTGAATTTCGAGTACTCTTGATTTAATGTTGATATGTATAATTATCAAATATGTATTATAATACTTATAAACTGAAAGGCTGACGCTAAATTAAGTTTGAATACTATACTATATAGGAAAAAAATTTCTAAATACTAAAAAAGTTCAAGTTATACCCTATAAAAATCCAATGATTTAAAAGTATTTGATTAGAAATGAAACACTCATCATAAAGCTAGACAAATTTAATACTTTGTTTTATAGAAAAAAATGTCCTTGTATCGTGTTGGACAAGAAATCTATGATTCATGCCGCTTTCCTGCAATCAATATCCCCCCAAACAAAAGCCAATACCTGCTGTAATAATAATGCAATGAATAATACTAATGATAAGGCTGCACGATGGGTTCCTTCAATACGGTCTCTGGCGAGCAGAATTCTCTCTCTTCTATAAGACTGTGCATTATGAATCACAGGAATCTGAAGATAGTGTATTTTTAGGGTACGAGAACAACATTAAGAAAACCTGTAATGATAGATTGCCTCTCACAGGCAACCCTGAAGTGTTTCTTTGCCCATTTGCATCACACACACACACACACACACACACACACACACACAGTGTGTGTCTCCACATCTGAAATGTTGCGTTTTCATAGGAGCCAGGTGAAGAAGTTCTCAGAAGAGCGGCCCCCACTTCGCCCCGGCCTTGGGGGCAACATCACACCCGCACCGTGGGAGGAGGCGCCATGGGCTCCATCAGGACCTGGAGCCCCAACAGTGAACAGGGAGGGGACTGGGGGACTGGTGACGGGACACCTCTGAGGACTTCCCACCGGGAGGAAGTTACAGCTGAGCCACAGTAAACCGACAGCTGGGGATCTACTGGGTTAAAAATCTGTTACCGGCTTTTGTTTTGTTTTTATAGTGACTCAAAGATTTAATCATAAGGAGGCCTCGGCATGCCTGAGAGGCTCTCTGTGGACTCTGAGTCCAGGCCCATCTGTACCCAGGAGAGACTTCCTCAACCGGCTGCAGCCTGCACGCTGGGAGGCTCGCAGGGCACAGACCTTTGACCTGCCCAGGGCCCCGAAGCCTGCTGGTCGCAGATCTCGCCACCAGCAAAGTTCTTGTTTGGGGAGTACATATTCTTCCAATTCAATTCCCTCTTCTTTCACAGTTTTTACATGATCTCACCTTAGAGGATGGGTATTGCTGCTATCATCATTTTAATTCTCATTACTGCATTTATTGTATAAAGAAAACGAGGTGGTTTTTTCCCACCAAGATTTCCAGTTCACTCCAGAAGCCTGTACAACTGTGGTCGTTTTCTAAGTCCACCTTGTTGTGATACAGTCACAACCAGTTTAGTGCACAGATCTTGACTGGCTCCATCAGCCTCCAGAACGGTCAGCACCTCGCCTGTGAGGCGGGATGCGGGGCCCTGGGATGAGCAGCGAGGGAGGCTCCACAGACAGACGGGGCTGAGGGCGGCGACACGGAGAGGAGTCGAAGGCTCACCACCCCGTGGCTGTCCTTCTGGGTTAACACGGGGATGTCCTCCCCACTGACTCACACTGACCGGAACCTCCTGTCTTTCTCAAGCTGACCCAGGCCAAGGTTCGGCTCAATCGCCTGGTACTCAGCACAAGGGTTCCTCTCTGGCTTGGTCTGTGTGGGACCTGGGGCAGGACATGAGGCCGAACCAGCGCCTCCCGTGAAACGGGCTGAACACCTCGACCTAAGCGGGGAGCCAGCCCAGAAGCAGCTCTCAGCTGGGGCTGAGAAATACATAGAGGCAACCTGGGTTGTCACAGCCCAGCAGCCAACGCAAGTCCCATCCTACATGCCCTCAAGGACACCTACAGCGGGCAGCTGAGGACCCAGGATGGTCGGAGCACACACCACAGCACCCAGAGCCACAGTTTAGAAAGCCGGTTGTTGGGAGGCTGGAGCAGAAGGATCACTGCAAGGGGAGGCCAGCCAGGACTACTCAGTCGGTTCAAGAGTTCAAGGCCAGCCTGAACTCTATAGAGATCCTGTCTCAAAAAAGCCAAAGAAAAGCAAGAAAGCCAGCCAGCTATGACCCCGCTCACAAAGAGCTTATAGATCCAAAACTACTGGCTTGGGCAAACCTGAGACAGCCGGGTCCCATGCTGTGGGTGACACAGCCACAGTGCGCCTGTGCTGTGCACTCAGAGAGCCACGACTTTGTCTTTGTGCCGTGCACAGCCTTCTAAGGACACTCACCCAGGGTCCACTGGGGCCAAGCACAACAACTCGCTCACAACGACAAAGTGTGGCAAAACACCACTGTGCCGAAGGAAAGAAGGCAGCCTGGGACTGATTTTATGTGGCAAGACGTAAGCCTCCCGAATGATTGGCTTCTCAGTCTTGCTTCCATTCATTCTATCCAAAGGATATCAATGATATATATATATATATATAGGTCTGTTTTGTTTTTTTCCATTTTTATTCTTATTAGTACAGGTTTGTGTCAAATGAGACCCATGTTCGACCCGGGGGTGTTCTCGGGAGTCTTACCTGGCTTCCTCGAGAACTTTCCCCATCGTTTCCTTCTTTTCTTTCTGACTGGCATCTTCATTTACATCAGTGCCACCAAAGATGACCCCAAAGGGAATCCCGTGACCTGCAACATGACGATGGGCAGGAAGCTGGGTTAGCTATGGGAGTGAGCCTTGCCCACCCACCCAGCCTGGGCATTAACAGCTGACGTCCGTGCGCACAGGGTTGGGTCTGTGTTAGCTCTCCTGGACAGGACGGCCAGTGTCACCATTACGAACTCTGCACTGGGCTAGTCAGTGACACCAGCTCCTGGTGTCAGGGCTATTTTCTTTCAATTATTTTCCTTTAGAAATTAGTTGAAAACAAAAATGAAATATATCACATGTGAAAATATCACATGCTACCACCTATTAGAGCCAAGCTTCTCCTTCCTTGAAAATGAGCGAACCTGCAGCTGTGGAGGCTTGTGACAGAGGCAGGGCTATAACAGAGACACCCACGAGGGGACCTGAGAGATGGGGTCTCGCCAAGGCTGATGACTCTGGAGGGGTGAGCAAGTGCAGGGCCACTTGCCCCAGACAGCGTGAGTCAGTTGGGAGGAAGGGTCCGGGATGCTGGTGATGAAGACCTGGGGGACGACTGTCCTTCACGGGAAGGACAAGAGTCTTTGGGGACCAAGGACATCCACGTCCTAATCTGCAGAATCCACGTGTGATGGTTAATTCTGTCTCCTGGACTGAGCTGAGAGGTGGCTGGATCAGCCAAGCACACTCGGTGTGCCTGTGGGCATCTCCACAGCGTGCAGCTGGGATGGCACATGAGGGGAGCCCCACCCGGAGCTGCTGCATGTTACCCCACAGAACATTCCCTCAGCCACCTGCGGTTTCTCACACAGGGAGCCTGTCCAGAGCCAGCGTTCAAAGGAGCAGAGAGGAGCAGACTTTTCCTTTCGCTGGCTTCAGACTTGTGCTGTCATGAAAATCATCAGCGTTCCTCTGTCTAGGTCACTTTGACCCTCCAATTTCACTGCAAAGACTCTGCCTCCAGGTTCTCCAAGCAGAGGTGTGTGGCACAGGGAGCCACTTGGCTGCTACAAGCAGCCACTGAGGAAGCACTCACAGAAGGTGTGGTGGGGACCAGCCATCCATTCGGGAACCGAGTGTGTGTGTGTGTGTGTGTGTGTGTGTGTGTGTGTGTGTGTTTGTACATCTCCAGTGAAGTCCAACATCCAAATGCACATCTGTTGCTGCCATGTGTATATACAAGAATAACAAACACAGTGCTGAGTGCACACAACATCTTCAAGAAGACACACAAATTGCAGGCTGGCACTGGCTCTGGGAAGCACCATGGAAGCCTGCAGCCCTGAGAAGCAATGAGGTAGATGTTTTGCCCTGCACCTCTTGATGCTGCTTAGGTCCCTCACCAGGTGCACGTACGAACTTTTCCCACACACAGACATGCAAAAGTTGGCCGGGACACACGACTCATCATGGACAGGAGATTTAGGTGTCAGTGGCATTAGGAGAGGGTGAATGACATCCCTGCAGGGCAAAGACCTGAATCTTTGCACCAGAAGGAGGTTGTGGCACACAGAATGATTACCCCCAACCACGTCCACATCCTGATTGGCAAGACTGAAGAGTGGGGAAGAGGAAATGGGAATTTAAGGCCAGATAGAATCAGGGTTGCTATTCAGCTGAACTTAAACTGTGGGAGAAGATCTCAGATTTATCCAGGGGACCCAACATAAGCACAAGAGTCCTTGTTATGGCTTGTCTAGATGTTCCCCAAAGCCTCATGTGGTCATAGGTGGGGCTTTTCAGAGGGGGCTGGATCTAAGTGTGTGATGCTGGGATCGAGGGTGTGTGATTACTGAATCAGTCTACTGATTGGTTTGGCATAGTCCTGGGTGTGGATAATGAGAAACCCACCTTGAGTGTGAGTGCTACCCAGCCTGGATAAAATATAAGGGACAGAAAGTCAGCTGCTGTCTGTTGTCACTTGCTTTTTGCTGCTTGCTGCCTTCTGCCCACCATGAACTGTTTCTCCTCTGTGACGCCCCTCTTCCAGGCCACCCTGTCTTGGAGCCAGCCAACTATGAACAGAAACCTCTATAAACTGTGAACTACAATAAACCTCTCCTCCTTAACTTTGGGTGTCCAGTATTTTGTCTCAGCAATGAGAAAAGTAGCTAAGACGGTCCTTATAAGGGAATAAGAGAGATCTAATCATCCACAGCATGAGAAACCAGCCTCTGTCAGCTCTGAGTCTGGAGGAAGCATATGAGATGAGGAAAGTGGTACTTCTAGAACTGGAAACCAAGGACCCCCAAGAGTCACCAGGGGTGACAGCCCCATCAGCCTTTGACTGAGAGACATAGATACCTAGAAGATAAGCATGGAAAACCAAAGCATGCTTCAGAGGTGAGGGCATGTTTGATGATTAAGATTATCAGCTTTGTGAGCTCAGGGAGCGAGTCCACAACTCCAGAACTAAACCCAATGTAGTAGGGCCAGATGCAGTGGAGTACACCTGCAATCCCAGCACCTGGAGGCTGAGGCAGGAGGACTGCAAGTTTAAGACCTGCCTGGGCAACTTAGTGAGCTCCTGTCTCAAAAATTAAAAAAAAATACAAAAGGCTGGAGATGTAGTTCTGAGCAAAGGCACTGGGTTCAATCCCCAGTAACATCAGCAACAACAAACAAGAATTATGCTAAGGATATGGGGTAGAAATAAAGTATATATTTAGTATGATGCAGTAAGCAAGGCTCAGGGTTTGGGCGCCAGATGTCCTGGGTTAGGATCTGTCTTCACCTGGAAGATGAGTGGTTTTCCACAGGTTGCTGGGTGTCTTGGGACACTGGTCACCTCTCTGCCTGGAGGACATAGTGTCAGCGAGCTGATGGCCCAGATCAGAGGACAGATGGGTGGACACCTGCTTCCCGCAGGCCCCAGGCAGGGCAGCCCAGCTCACAGAGCTCTGTGTCAAAGGAGGCTTAAATCTGTCAGCCTGGGGTTCTCGGAATTAAATTAGAACTTAGGAGAACAGAATGTGAGATATTTCACTTACAATGTTCATTGTATTGTTAAGAAAACAGTGCTTCACATGTATTGCATAGTAGTCTTAATGGCAAAAGACTTTTATAAGTTCACCCGTAATTGTGATTGGAAAATTCTAGAAGCTCTTTTGGACTTCTTTTGCTATACCTTGATGCATATACAATATATGTACAGACTTTTGTTCCACCATATATTTATGGAGTACAAATTTGAAATATGTGCACATGGTACAATGGCTAACTCAAGCTAACTAACATATGAATTTCCTCACAGACTTACCACTTCTGTGTTGCAGAATGCAAAATCTACTCTCTTAGCAATTTTCAAGTACATTGTCCTTTATAAACTATCATCAATATGCTGTACACAAGAGCACTTGAAGTTATTCCTTCTACTGAAGGAAATTTTGTGACTTTTGAGCAACATCTCCTAAGACCCCCACTTCAGCCCCGGTAATAGCCATTCTATTCTCCACTTCTATGAATTCAACTTTGTAGATTCTGCATCTGAGTGAGATCAGGTGTACCTGTCTTTCTGTACTGGGCTTGCTTCACCTAACACAATGTCCTTTGGATTCACCTAGGTGGTTGCAAGTGACTGGAATTCCCTCTCTTTCAGGCTAACGGAATTCCGCAAGTGTACACACACTCTTCGTCAGCGCATTTGCAGATGGACGCTTAGGTCAGTTTGTTCTCTTGGTTACTGTGAACATGTTGCAGCGAAGAACACGTGGTGTGGATGCCTTAAAGAAAATGGGATAAGCCTTTCCCAAAGGTGTGTGCAGAATCCATCTATCATGACATTCTTTATAACTGAGGGGAAAATAGAAGCGAATGTTGAAGACCAGCATGACAGAGGAAGTTTTTATTTTCCTTGTACTGGGGCTTGAACCCAGGGCCTCCTGTGTGCTGGGCAAGTGCTCTACCACACCCAGCCCCAGAGGAAATGTTTTTAACATATTCTTAGGTAAAAATAGGTAACTAAATTATCAGTATGATAGGCTACAACTTCAAAAATATACATACAAAGGCCAGGTCTGGCGGCACAAGCCCATAATCCTAGCATCTGAAAGACTTACCTGAATGCATTAAAAACAGTCAAAAATGTGGCTAGTTATTATTTGGCAATTATAGCAAAAGGTTTAAAAATGCATATACCCAGCCAGGTGTGGTAGCATTTGTCTGTATCCTATTCTAGAAGGCTGAGGCAGGAGGATTTGGAGTTCAAGTCCAGCCTGAGCAATTCTGCAAGACTCTGCCTCTAAATATAAAATAAAAAGGGCCTGGAGATGCAAAGGCCCTGGGTTCAATCCCTTGTACCACAAAAAAATAAAAAGCACATACCCTATGATCTTGCAGTACCATTTCTGAAACTGTGATAAACTTTTTCCAAATTGCATGCAAAAGTCTGTTCATCACAGCATTGTTTACAATGAAGGGGGAAATGGTGGTGAGATGCAACCGTCCGTCGCACTGTAGAGGACCACTGAACAGTAGGGGAGTGTCATTAGGGCATTGTTAGGTAAAAATGGGTAACTGGACTACAAATCTAACATGACCACGATTTTTAAAATACACTCACAAACCACAGTGAGAACAAGTGTGAGGAAGAAGAATCGGCTATAGCACCATCTCCACATTTCACACAGCGCTTAGTGCACAGCAGACAGTCCACAGACAGCTTTGAGAAAGAAGTCACACGCATACAGCAGAAGAGTGTATCTTTTCGGCAAGCTTAATTTTGAATAAAATTATGAAATAGATGAAGTGAAGCCAACACACATATGATGTGGGTCATTTCTGCATGGTAACATGGCAGGTCCATATTTTCTTCTTTGTATTCTTTCTTTTTTGGTTCTTCTTTGTATTCTTACACAGTTTCCATGTCCATTAGAAGTCAGGAGTGCCATCGTCTTGGTAGGGCACCATCTGCAGCCCTCCGGGGCACCTATGGAGTGGGAAGTCGTCCTGCTAACCAGAAAGCCATCTCAACCTTCAGAGTCGCCTCCAAAGAAGCCTTGACAGTGGCCAGCTCGGCATGGTGCAAACCTTTCTGGTTCATGGTAGCTCCTCTTCCAGACAATGCTTCCTGCGGTCCTTTACAGTTTACCATGCTCAGAGTTTGACTTTCAAGATGCTCAGGAAGCAAAGGTGCCTGATGTCCACAAAGACAAGAGTTAGGGGTGAGCGAATAGAGAAAAGCTGAGTGGAAGTTATGACAAGCAGAAAGTGGGGCTTCAATTCTTGGAATCTGTTAGGCTGAGCAACAAAACTGAGTTTTCCTCCCAATGCAATGGCTTCCTCCTGGGGAGGCTTCTTTCCCCCACAACTTCTAGGAGAAGAAAACCTAACTTTGTGTCTTTTTATTTATTTGAAACACAGGTCAAGAATGGTAAAATTGAGAACTAGAGCTTAAAGGGGAAAACAAAAACCTCAGCAATTTGGCCAGAGAGAGGGAAACAGGTCCCTGCCTGTTGGCTACCAGACATGAACTGGAGTAATTTTGGGGATGGAAATTTGTCCCTGTCAATCAAAGTGAAGAATACACAGCCCGCTGGCCTACAGGCTGGCAGAGCATTCTTGCAGTGGAATATAAATTGAACATGCCTCATCCGAAAATCTGAAATGGGAAACGCTCCAAGATTGGAAGCTTTCCTGGGGCTGACAAAGCCAGAGGCAGAAGATCCCACCCTGACCCCACAGGGTAGGTCACTGTCAAAGGCAGGTGCACTACGAATACTGCAGAATGTTACCTCCCGGCTAAGTGTGTGACGAGGTGCATACGAAACTCAAAGGAATCGTGTATTAGACTAGGTACCCATCCCCAAATATCTCGCATGTGCATGCAGATACTCTAAAATAACAAAAATCAAAAATCCAAATCATTTCTGGTCCTGAGAGTTTTGGAAAAGGGACCGTCAACCTGCGCCTGCGAGCTACTTGAAAGAGGAAGGCGGGTCGGCTTCAGGCTCCGGAGAGCACTGAGGGACGTGGGGAGACAGCTGCACTCGTGGGCAATGACACAGTCCCCGAGTATGTGTGAACCGTAACTAACAGAAATGCTGATATAACTTCACAGACAGCGCCACGGCCCACGGCCCGGCGAACACAACTCAGCCAGGAAGCTTGTCGCCATGAATATGAACGCTACTGTGTGCAGCAACAAACCTGCAGGCTCTTGTGGAGTTGGGGGAGGGGCGGAGTCTCCCTCGGCTCAGGGAGGAAGGTTGCTCTCCGCCTCGCTCACATGCAGGTGAACCCCGCGCTCTGGGCCCTACACACTCCCCTCGCCCTCAGAAAAGAACTCCCTGGGAGTGACACTTCCAGAGCACAGAGGGATGGATGGTGCAGGCCAGGCCGCAAAGAACGCAAGCAGATCTGCTTAGCCCAGGCTAAGGTGTCTGTACAAAGGCATCCATCGCGGTGCCTGGTGTGGGAAAAAAGTGAAGACAACAAGTGTCTGTTCGTTGCAGCCTTCACGTTACGGTGCTTCCAAATGACAGCTATGAAAAAGTGCCCAGGTGGGAAAAGCAAGATGCGGAATGTCTGCAGCGTCCCACCATCCGGGACTTGTTAGGGCAGAAACACGTGTGCGGACAGGCGGGGCGGCCAGCCTGCAGGACAGTCGCCTCGTCATCCTCAGCCCTGTCTGTACCCTGACACACCGGTCCTGTGCCGAGGTGACCAGCAGGACTCATCCGTGTCATAGCCCTTCTGAGGCTGCGCCATCCAGTAGACACAGCAGCTTCTAGCTTCCTCCCTCTGGACGGTTATCTCTGGGGAGGCTGGCACCACGTCTGGGTCACTCGAGCAACCATGGAGTGGGTTGGGGATTTAGCTCCAATGGTAGAGCACTTGCTTGGCAAGCGCAGGACCCTGAGCTCGATCCCCAACACCCCGCCCCAAAACAAAGCAACCGTAGAGAGGCCAGGTGGGAGGAAACAGGCCTCCCGCCCAAAGCTGTGGGAGTGAGTGGACCCTCCAGCAGCCCCGATGCTTTGAAACAAGCATGCTGCCCTAAGCGCTAGGGTGGGTTGACTGGCTGGGCAGTAGGAGCAAACTAATACTGCACATGGGACACATTTCCAGGAGAGCATGCTCAAGACGATGGTCACTATGGTCACCTCTGGGGAGGATGAGTGAGACAAGGGGACAAGAGGAGAGTGATTTGCTTCTGCCGTGCCATGTCCCAAGCTTTGCTCGGTACCGAGGATGTCTCGCTGTGGGCCTGTATTACCTCTGAAAATCAAGAAGGCGCACACAGAATGTGCACAAATGTGGAGGAAGCGACCAGATGGAGCTCCACCTCCCACGGCACAGCAGGCAGGGACACAGCGCCCTTTAGCCAGGCGACCGCTCAATGCTCCAGAAGCTTCACACGTCTGGGGACTAAAGTGTGATCCTGGCATGATGGTGACTGTAGGTGATTTTAATCCACAACAACATGCCAGCTCCCAACATGTCACTGCACTAAAGACACCGTTACCACGTCATTGCCTTGGTCAGTGAAGCCAGATGGACCTTGGGAGTGTGGACAAAATACCCCCAGCCCATAACCAGGCCAGGAATGAAACAGAATATGAAGGCTTTCTGCCCATCCTGCCCAGAGCAGCATTTCGGCCCCAGATGGACCTGGCTCTAGAGGACGAGATGCTGGCTAAGCTGCGCACTTACCACTCACTAGGAGCTTGCACTCTGTAGTGACATCAACTCATCTGCAGCTCTACATCAGGCAGAGACACAACAGATCTGTCCTCGAGAAAAGAGAGGCTGGGCGGAGGGCTCACTGCCCCGGGAAATGTCAATGAGCTTCACGGCCCACCCACTGCCCTTACCACGATGTTCTTTACTAAACTGCTTATGTAAACTAGCCGTCTTAGTAGTTTCTTCAATAATTCATACAACTAATAGAAGCCTTTTGGACATGCCCATCCTATGCTTGTGAAGAACCTTATTTTTAAATCTAAAAACTAGCACACCCTGAAGAAATTCAGGATCACACACTCTATACAGCAAAACCGGCTTCCATTTCCATCCAGTCTGGACTAGCAGTTATCACATTTTAGAAAACTGTCAGTAGAGAAACAAACTACAAGCTGCATGTGGTGGCACATGCCTATAATCCTGGCACTTGGGAGGGTGAGGCAGGACTGCCAGCATGGGCTGTATAGTTCAAGGCCGGCCTGGACTACACAGCAAGATCCTGTCGCAAAAAAACAAAGAAAGAAAAGAAAAAAAAAACAGCAGAATGTGCTCATCGCCTCCCACTGTGAAGTGGCCACGCGGGGACGCAGCGGTGTGGGTGTGGACAGACAGTGCGCGCTGACTGTCTGGAGGTGGAGTTGTTACCTTGCAGGAGCCGGCCGCCCCGGTACAGATGCAGCGCCAGCGCCGCCTCGCAGTGCTGGGCCTCAAGGAGGTCTGCGACGTCCAGTGGGCTTTCGAAGTCAGAGGCATCTCTCAGAATGCAATAGTGTCCTGCGGCCTCCAGATGGTCCCTGTACCAGAAACAGGACGGGGCATTAACAAGTCACACCGTGCCACCATGATTCCCATTGTTCCTTGCCACATTTATTGATTGAGTGGCCTCTTCTAGAAAGAAAGCATGAGGTCAGTGACAATCACCACTCAACCTCCAGTCAGACTGGGCCCCCAGAACTGGGCTGGACCAGGACGGTGAACCAGAGGCTGGCCAGCTGGTGAGTCCATCGGCAGCGGCCTGTGCTAACCGCAAGTCCCCTCTGTTTCCTGGATTCCACTCTTCACGTCTTCGCCCTCTGACCAAATAACTCCACATCCCTAGATTTACTCCAGAAACACACGTGGTGGGTGTGTGGAAGCATGCCCAGGAGCAGGTTCTGTGCCACGGGGTCTAAAATAGCAGAAAGAGCAAAAGCCACTTCAAGGTGTGTCGGCAGGCACCAGTTATGTCCATCCGGCTCTCCTACCACTGGAAGAGTGCGCTGAGTCCCGGGGATGCAACACTGTTGATGAAGAGCAAGGCGAAAACTGCTTTATGTAGATACAATGTGAGAGTGCAGGGCACTCCCATGGCTACAATGTGTGCGCACAGAGGATCTGTAGATCACTGAGTGGGAGGGAGGCTGCTTTCTTTCCACACTCCCTTAGTCCTTTGCATCTTATTTACCGTGCACATGCATGTGAGTGCATGTATGTGTGCATACACACGGAACCAGCTCATCCCACTGCCACCCTCCGCTGGACGCTGACTCACTCAGCATGCCACCTGTGGCACCTCCGTGCCCAAGGATGGGGTGCCGACTCCAGCTCCTCCCACATCTCTGCTGTGCTTGAGCCTGTCCCTGTCTTGTCCCACTGTGCTACTGCTGTGTGACTGATGGATCGCATACTGGGGCTTGGCCACAAAATCAGCAAACAGGTGATAGTGGGGCACACTTTCCATTACCTCGAAAATCTCCCAAGTCATCCGGACAGCATGATAGCATGGAATTCAAGTCCAGCGTTAGCTGATTTTTCTAGCAATGAAATCGTTACTTCCTCGGCAGAACACCAGATGAACTAGGTGTCTTGTGTTTAGGGACAAGACTGCTCAAAATCACAAGAGGGAAACTAGAAGAAGGAGGAGAATGTGGGAAGGGTGAGAGGAGAGGGAGGAGGAGGGAGTTGTTTTGCGTCTTCAATCATCGTAACCATGCTGTGGTCTGAGCAGGTCACCCACGGTTCAGGATCTGGAATAGAACTTCAACTGTGAGGTATCAGGATGATGGAAACTTAATCTAGGGTGCTGGAAGAGCAGGCTTTGAGAGGTAGTCAGGACTGGACAATGTCCTCAAGGTGGAACCCCATGATGGTGCACTGGAGGCTTTGTGAAAAGAGGGAGAGAGACTGGAACACACACACAGACACACACACACACACACACACACACACTCTTTCTTGCCATTTTCCACATTATGTCCTGTGCCGTCCTGAGACTTTACCAGCACAAAGGTCTCCACTCATCATGGGCCCTCAACCTTGAACCTCCACAGCTGAGAACTAAAGGAACTCTTTTAATTTACAAGGTTACCCAGCCTCAGGTATTTCACGATAGTAACAAAGAGCAGGCGAGTACAAAGCACAACATGACCAAGTTACTTGCATGGTGACAGCCACGTAGGAACAAAGGTCTTGAGAAGAAATGTTGGATTTGAATCCTCCAGCTGGCATCTATGTTGGGACATGCGATGGATTCACCCTGTGCTAGTCTGTGAGTGACAGTATTTTTTTGTTTCCTTTTAGAATGTAAATCAAATATAGTGTTCCAACAGCACTGTGCAAATGAAGAAAAATTCAGGTCTCGGGATTGAAGTTGGCTTCTCTCATGGCAGCACACTGACAGATGCACACTGATTGCACCATTTTCAGTGCTAAATCCTATCTGGTCGTTACCAAAGATGACATCACGCAAACCATGAATTCTCTATGCTCCTGGGCAGAGGTGAGTAATTGCTGCTCCATCTTCTTAAAGCACCAAGTAAACACGTTGAGAAATGGAAAGGGTTTGAGTTCCTCCTAGAGAACCCTTTCCTGGGAGATTGGTGACTTCTGCAGCCTTGCTGCAGAGAGCACAGGAGGGAGGTGGTGGGCACAGTAATGAGTTGTTCTTGAGCCAGTAAACCTATTTTAAGCAGAATTCAGACACTAATTTAATAACCTCATAAACATTCTAAATAAAAACTTTAATCTTAATTCTCTCGGGACTAAAATTCTCCCCTCATATCCAGTCGACTTATAACACCTCTAAATGGTTCTACCCTGAGTCCTTCTGTCGAGCAGTGATGCAACTAATAAACTCTCAGAGCACCTGTCATGCCCAGGAGATTATTTTCCTCATGAAAGCTTTCTTGAGAACAAAAGCATCTCAAAAAAAAATGCCGCGGTCATTTTCCGGTCAGTCCCAGGGAGAGAAGAAGGCATCCACACATCCCTGACCCGGCTGGGCAGCACCCGGCTGCCTTCCCACCAAACCCAGTCCTCTTCTCCCTGCGTCCAGAGGTGCTCGGTCGTCTCTGCTTAACTTAGCAGAGTTTTCATAAACGACAAGATCTGGGTTTAAAATATATACCAAGAGTAAATTACACAGGGCAGGTGACACCGACTGCATGCCGTCCCTTGGTGCGCCCTGCAGGGTCCCGGGAGGCCTTGGGCAGGCGCTTCCTCGGCACCCCCAACTGCAGCCCACCAGGAGCAGGTGTGCTTCGCCCTTCCACTGAGGGAGAGCGGTGGCTGTGCTGGGCGGGACCCGAGGACATCCTAATATGTCACAGCGCCACGCCAGCCTGGGAATGAGAAGATAAAAGTCCTGTGCCAAGGTGCCGCAGGGCGCACTGCGAGAAGCCCGCCCTCACCCTCCCCTGCACTGAGATGACAGTGACCCAGCCCGTCACCGGGAACGCCATCTCCGTGAATGTGCCGTGTAAACTGCAAAGCGAGTGTGGTGCTTAATGGGACTCCAGCCCTCGAGTGGCGAATGTAATGAAATCTGTTTAAAGAGATGTGAAAATGCAAAGCTCCCGTGTGCGAAGTGACCCGACCAGCAGCGTCTACTCAGCTCAGGAGGCCAGGGGACAGAGGGGAGAGGAGGAGCCGCAGTCACGCCCCGCTGGGGAGAAGACGGTCTACAGGCATCAGGCACAGGAGGCCACATCCGGATCGAGGTGCTCGGTGCGACACACACACACTGTTAGTACATGCGGATTATTAATAGGTAAACAGATAAGTTATACGTGTGAATGTGTATTTATACCTGTTTTTGCCTTGATTGAAATTGTTAAGATTTAGATATACTGCGTTAGAGTACATTAAAGCTGACGTATCTGTTTCCTTTGCACTGTTTACTGTGGTTAGCAGAAATTTTAAGATGGCCTAGTGCTGGGGATTCAGCTCAGTGGTTAGAGTGCTTGTTTAGCAAGCGCAAGGCCCTGAGTTTGATCCCCAGCACCAAAAGAAAAAAACCACAAACAAACAAAAAAAGATGGCCTAAGTGGCTGTGCCATGTTTCCATCAGAGAATGGGAGGTTACACCCTGCTTAGCTCCGGGTCTCCCAGGGCCCACATGGGGCCTGCTCTTCCGTCAGAGAAAATCACACCTGCCAGATGGGTCGCAGGATGACCAGGGCACAGCCCAGCAGTGGAGCACGGGCTTGGCATGCAGAGGGGTCCCCGGGCTCGATCCCCAGCATGAAAAAAGGAGGAAGGGAGAGAGGGAGCAAGACTAATTTCAACCACAAGCCTCCCCTCCTGCACCCTTTGGCCTCTAGAACAAGATCAAAGCGGTACTGACCTCCAGCCCCTAACCCCCACTGCACCTTTACTGGACAGCCCATTGGCAGAATGTGACATCACCAACCCCTCCCAGGTGGGTCACCCCTCTCGGGCATACCTCTCAGCATGCTGGTCCTCCTCCTGCCATCTGCCTCTGGTCCCCATCTCTCTGCCCTGCCACTTAAAAGATTTCTTTCTTCGGCTGGCATCACCAAGCAAACTGCTCCTTCCCTCTCAGATGCATCTCGGGGGCCCCAGTCCTGCCTCAGTGTGGGCATCTTCCAGAACCTCCGTTCAGCAAGTGAGCCTCGGAGGATCCTTTTACCTCCCTCCCTCCCGTTCCCTCTAAATCATTTCCAATCTGCACACTCTTCTCTCCTCTGTCCCTCATCCTACAAGCTTCACACCCTCCTAGCTCTACACCTGGGACCTCGAGGGCACAGGGACAGCTTCAGGCCACACCGCCTCCCCCGCTCATCACAGCACCACAGCCCTCCTCTGCTGCCCTGTCCCACCTCCAGGTTCTGCACACACAGTTCCCTGTGCTGCAAATGCCCTCCCACCCTCGTCCTCTTCCCTGGTGACCGTGAGGCTCTGGCCGAAGGAACCTGCTTCCCAGACACAAACACCCACGGCAGCCCAGCTCATAGGAGCGCCCATTGTCCCTCCTTGACGATGGACGCGACTGTGCAACGGGAGGCTGGAACCTTCCCACCGTGAAGAATGACGTCTTGATGCATTACACGGAGTCCTCGGAAAGGATTCCTTGTGCAATTCCAGTTACAGGAGCTCTGACAGCAGGCAAAGCCATGCAGGCCAAAAACTGAGTAGTGACTGCCAGGGCCTGGGGCCAGGGGACTCCTGAGGGGTGACGGGAATGCTCCGGAAGTGGACAAAACTCTGCAAACGCATGCCCGCTGGGCTGCATGCTTTAAAAGGGCGAATTTTATGGTAAGTATGTCTGTTTAAAAAATAGGAAAAAAGAAACTGTATCGAGGAGAAATTATTCCTTCTTGGAGAGCCTTCTAGACCCCGACACAGGGCTGTCTCCTGAGGTGCCCCTCGCTCCCATGCCTTCCTGTCATGGGATCAACAGCCTGGGACTAAGTAACTCTGGGTGTTGACCTGCAGCATCCATCTTCCGTGTAGGAAGCTCGGCCACCTTCCGGAGGACAGCGCCCAGCCCAGAAGCCTCACTTGGCCAGGGAGCTAGGTGCTTGGCAGACACATGCTTGAGTGCAAAGGTTTACTAATGCCCAACACCTGTTATGTAAGGCAGAAAACCAGAGCGGCCTCTTTCCCACCATCAGTGGAGATCCACCATTCCCTTGGACCCTTCTAAAGAAAAACCAGAAAACTCATGCACTTTCCTGTATGCCCTTTTTTTCCTCCATGAAAGCCAGGCATCCACTGCACAATCCCAAGTGGCAGAGCAGAGAGTGGCTGAGCCTGACAGGGAAAGTGCCACGCTTTGCACATGGTGTCTGCCTCCTTCCTTTCTCCCCAGCCCGCTGGGCTTCGGGGCCCCTGGTGTCTAACGTGCTTCCCATTCCAGTGCAAACACACTTGTACACTGCTCTCTGGCAGGGAAAAGCAAGCAGTCACCACCCACTGCACAAAGTCCAGCCATCCACAAGGATGGCTGCAATAATCTCAAGGCCAACTAAATGTAGGAAGAATTGCTCAACATTGCTGGCCATTAGAGAGGTAAATTGAAACAACACTGAGATTCCACCTTACCCCAGAAAGAATGACCATCACGGAGACATTGAATCATAACAATTGCTGGCGATGCTTCGGACAAAAGGAACCCTTCCATATGGCCGGTGGGAATTTACACTAGTACAACCACTTTGGAGATCAGTGGAGATTCTTCAAAAGACTAAAAATAGAAATTGCCTCGACCCAGCCATTTCCTTTCTAGGTATCATCCCGAAGGAGTGAAAGTCATCATATTATAGGTCCATGCACAGCCATGTTTATAGAAGCACAATTCAGAATAGCTAACTCTTGGAAGAGGCCTGTATGTCCGTCAATGAGTGGATAAAGAAAGTGTGGTGTTTATATACAATGGAGTACTACTCTGCCATAAAGAAGGATAAACTTGAGTCATTTACAGAAATTGGAGGCACTTTGAGGCCATAATGTTAAGTGAAATAAATCAGACACACAAGCTTAAATATCACATGGCTTCTCTTATATGAGAAATCGAAAGTATAAATAATTTAAAAAACAGAATAAAATGTATAAACAATGGGAAAGAGGGAGATAGATCTTTTACAAATGGGGAAAGGATCTAGAAATGGACGGAGGGAAGGAAGGGAAAGGGAAATAAAAAGAACTAAGGTATCTCATGTTCATGTACCAACTCCCCATAACGACTGTGATCATCATGGACTGCAAACGTGTACTAATAAAAATAAATCATGAGTAGATAATTCCGAGTGCAACACTCTCCCCCCAGATTACACGGACCCTGCTGGGTGCCGTTGTCACCGAGGAAGCCCAAGTCCTCGGCATCCCCCACCCTCGGGAGCTGATCCGGGGACCAGGTGCTGGATGTGGGGCTCAGGCACCCAGTGACTGTCTGATGGTTTGTTTAATTTAGAAGAGGGCTCAGAAAACCCTTTCTGGAAATGAACAGAGGGCAAAGAAAGCCTCTTCGGGCATGCGGGCAGAACACCTGTGTCCTAACTGCTCAGTTTGGCCTTGCAGTTCACAAGCAGCCCCCATAACATCTAGTACGTGGGCATGGCCGGGGTCCAGGGCAGCTGACCACCAAGAGCAGGTGGCGGCTGTGGCCAACTCAGGGAGTAGTTGGTCTTGCTTGGTTTGGAGGATTTTTTCAAGGCTCCTGAGGACCAGCTATTAGGGTTTGTCGAAGGAGGTGGCTGAGTCTAGAGTGTGATGCTGGGTTAAGGGCGTGTGGTGACTAACTCAGTCCACTGATTGGTTTGGCATCATCCTGGTCCTGGCAGCCTGGATGAGGTATAAGGGACAGAAAGAGGTGTGTCTGTTCCCCCTTGCCTGCCTCGCTGCCTCGCTGCCTTCTGCCTGCCCGCCTGCCGTGCCGCCCTGCCTTGGAGTCAGCTGGCTGGGACTGAAACCTCCACAAACTGTGGGCTAAATAAACCTTCCTCCCTCAACCTCAGGCGTTGGGTATTTTGTCTCAGCGACGAGAGGAAAGTAACTAAGACACCAGCCTCACTCTTCACACTGCACCCCGAAACTGTGGACCCCACTTCCTACTCCACAGAGCCCTGTGGGGATGTTTTGACACCGGTCCCTCGTGTGACTGTCCTCCACAGCCGAGATGAAGCGCGCTCTCTGGGTTTCTGGCCCTACTTTTTAACCTGCCAGAGTAAATTTTAATTCCTCACTATGATTTCATCTCCGACCTCAGGGTCAGGAACCAGCCTGCATCGATTAGCTCAGCTCACGGGGACTGGCAGGTTCTCCCAGAAAACCCCATGGTGGGCCCCATGATGAATGTAATCCTCAGGCCGCATTCAGTCCCCGGAACATCGCAGCCCATCCTGCAGGCTGCAGTTGGAGCTCTGCGGGCCCTCGCTCTGGGGGCCATGACTCACCTTCCAGCCGGATCACATGACAGGGCGCCATGCAGTAGGAAGACACAAGGCGACGCATCATCTTCCCAGCAGACCTCACATCTTAAAACCCCTAATTATTTCAAAATGCCTTTAGCTAGTGAGCTGGTACTGCGGTGCAAGATCCTAAGACTCATGGGCCTTGGGGACCCCACTGGAGAGGAGGGCAGGGCCCAGCTACTGCACTTAGGACGCCAGGTCCCCGCCGGCAGGCTCTGACTCTCTTAGTAACCCAAAGCCTGCTCCAGAGAACATTCAGGGCGACACAGACCTCACAATAAGGACTCTCAAGTCGCTGGCCGCTGACTTTGTTACCCAAAATGCACTCTGTCTCCTACGCCCTCTAAAATGTGGCGCCACCGCAGTGGCCACCAGAGTCCAAGCTCCCTGCTGGCTGCCAGTTGATTCCCCCTGGAGGAAAGGGCGTCTGGGCTTCCTCTCGACACTCAGCCCCAGCCCTGCTCGCCCCGCTTCTCAGACACGCCAGACCCGAAGGCTTGCTCATCCCTCCGGGGTCCCAGGCCGTGCCGCACGGGTCCTGCTGCCGCCCCGGCGACACAGCCCGGCCCCACCACAGCTGGCCGACGGGCCCCCGTCACACTCTGGAGCTCTGAAGGCAGAAGACGCACACCCCGAAGTGAAGCTCGAGAAGCAACTTTCTCCCTGAACTTCTCTCCTTTCTCCCTAGACGAACCACAGAAACCAGAATCTCTTTGTCCCCAGAGCCGGCCGGAGCCCTAAAAACCAAACCTTCCCACCTTTCTGTCTTGGCGGGAGCCACGA
The DNA here is from genome assembly GCA_004026905.1 of Hystrix cristata. NCBI lineage: Eukaryota > Metazoa > Chordata > Mammalia > Rodentia > Hystricidae > Hystrix > Hystrix cristata. The sequence continues at coordinate 19,486 of PVJO010005497.1, forward strand.
AGAAACCTCCCCCATGGTGTCTGGCTGAAGGGCCCAAGAGCCCCAAGCCAGAAGGCTCCTGCCCGAGCCTGGGGGGAAGAATGCTGTACCGAGGACCAAAGAGTCGGGGCAGGCCCTGCTGGGTTTCCTGCTCCACCTGACACCATTAGGCGGCCCTTTTCCAGATGGACAGGCTTCGAGTCTTCGATCTGTCACGAAAAGCTATGATCCAATAAGCTCCTGGTAAACTGTCTTTCTCCTGGCAGGTAAGCTGCCTTGCTCCTGGTAAACTGTCTTTCTCCTGGCAGGTAAGCTGCCTTGCTCCTGGTAAACTGTCTTTGCCGGAGCTTGTGACACTTCAATGGGTAATGAAAGATCGGCCCTCCCTCCCCGGCCTGGAGAGGAGGCCATGGCTCGTGGGGGGCTGTCCTGGACACTAGAGGAAGCTAGCAGCTCCAGGCCAGCAGCTCCAGCACCACTGGTGACAAACAAAACTGTCTCCAGGTCGTCAACTGTCCCTGAGGGGCAGAAGGGCTCCCTCCTTCTAGGACATGCCCTCTGCTCCCTCCACCCCACTGCCCATCCCTCAGCCGGCTCCCTCCCTCCTCGACACCTGAGGGTTGCATTTCCCACGAACTACTTGCATTCATTGAGATACTGGTGTAAAACATGGAAAATGTGCCAACGAGTTTGACCCTCAGAGCCATCCGATGAGGCAGTCAGGCCAGTGTCCCCGACTGATAAGAACACCAAGTCACCAGGCAGTGAGGCCACCCAGCTGTGCGCTGCAGTTGTTAAGCAGGGAGCCAGCACTTGTGGGCCCCGGAGTCCTGCCCATTCTCAGGTCTCCGGGGCTCTCCTAATGCTCCCAGCCTGCCTTGTGCTTCCTATTTCAATAAAGCCACCGCAATGTTGTACCACTATTTATGCATCAAGTGCTAATTTTTCAAAAATGCACATCTTAAGAGACAGGGTCTTGCTATGCTGCCCAGGATAGCCCTGAACACCTGTGGTCAAGTGATCCGCCTCAGCCTCCAGAGCTGCTGGGACTACAGGTGTGCGCTACTGTGCCAGGAATGGTGTTAGTATGCAATGACAAACTTGCATGTGTGAGAATGGAACCATTTCTTTCAATCCAATCTTATCTGACGTAGGTACCCTATTCGACTAGGCAGCAGGGAACTCTGGTCTTAGGGCTCCCTCTCCTACTTTGCAGGGTCACTTGAAAGTCACCAGGGTCTTTGGCAAGGAACACGGAAGGATTTTTCCTCAGTCTCACTGCTCACTGCTGATTGGCTCATGGGAATCCCCATCGCCATGGGAACCTCCCTCCCCTCCCCTGCCATGCCAGGCATTCTTGGGAAACCCAAGCTTCCGTGGACAGACAGGGTCTTCAAACAACTTCTGCTGTTCCCTCCTTGTCCCAGCAATCCTCCCCAAGGTGAGAGGAGATAAAATCTGCTCCTCCCAGACAGCAAAGAACAAACAGCAACCTTTATTCTGCTTAGTGGTCTGCCTGGAAAGCAAAGAACCAGGAACCCAATAGCTGAGAGGCCCTGCAGAGTGACTCAGGTTAGCCTTTCCAGGACTGCCTGCCCTGCCTTGCTCCCCGTGCATTGCAAAGCCAGGCGAGCGGTGCCGCACCCCAGGTGCACAGCACAGCTGTCACAGGAAGAGAGGGAGGGAGGGAGGAATTGAGAGACCACAGCTAAGTTCTCTTTCTAGTACACCTCTGAACTGGTACAAAGCTGAAGGCAAGTCAAGGCCTTGGGCGGGTGTGCGTAGGGGTCCTTGTGGCCATACAGTCTGAGTCAGGATGTGGAGGGCCAGGGACTGTCACTCCCAAACATGCTGGGTGCAAATGACATTAAGCTGAGGGAACTGAGCACAGAGATGTGGAAGAGGTTTTACTCGGATACCACCTTGTCTACTAAGTCGACCCCCCAAGGAAGGCGAGCAGCCTCTGACCCCTCCCCGAGCGGGGTTATCTAAGTCAGGGCGGGAAGAAAGGCTGACATTTGGCAACACACATGGACAGACTTCGTCATACACCACTGTCTTCTATTCCACTCCACTCGATATTCCAAAGAGACTTCGTTCATGCTGTCCTTGTCCTGCCGGCCAATGCCTTTGTCTTGGGCCCTGGCGCTTCTCCAGGCCGCCTGTGCCAGTAAAGGTCCTCGCTCTTCACCTAAAATGTCCACCTTCTCCACTGTGCACCTCCCTGTGAAAGGTGGTCCGCAAGCTGGTGCTGGATTAAGGGGTAATCGTACTGTGTGGCTGCACCTTGCATGCAATGAGTTTGTGTCTTTTGCTCCATTTAACTTGTTTACTGCCAGTTCGGTTCAGCCTTCAGAGGGCAAAAGACACCTCCCTTCTGTCTACAGAGCCAGCTGTTAAATGCCAGGTGTACTTCTTGAGGTTCTGAAGCACAATCTCTTCTCCCCTCCTTGTCTCCCAGCATCAGCCCGACCTGTCGTCTCTCCCAGTCTTGTCTCATTTCCTAGCACTGTCCCCAAGGTCAGGACCACCCGGCACCCTGCCGTCACTGTTTCCCAGGCACGTGGGGTCTGCTCCTGCCTCCGGACCTGTGTCCACCACCACGGCCTCGTAGGATGGACCCCCACGGCAGAGGGGAGGCCTCCTTCGGCCTTAGCTCAAGCGCCACCTCCTCGGAGAGCGCCCTTATCGCAGGCACCCCGCCAGCCTTCAAGTTTCCCGGTTTGGCTTGCTTAACAGCATCAGTCTCGTCTTTATTTCTGTTTCCTCTGAGTCTCTCTGCCCCTGCAGTGTGTTCCAGGCCGGGTGGGCTTCCCTCTGGCTTAGCCCAGTGAGTGAATTCGGCCTAAAATAAACTCAGAGAAGATGAAAACCCTGATTGTAGCTGGCGAGATGGTCCACGCCCATAGCGCAACATTCCTGGAGGCTGAGGCAGGACAGTTGCAAATTTGAGACCAAATTAGGCAATTTAGCGACTCAGCAAGACCCTGTCTCAAAATTAAAAATTTAAAAGGACTGCAGATGTAGCTCAACTCGAAGGCCCTAGGTTCCGGGACCTACAGGATCAAACAAAAAACCCAGTTTGCCCAGTAAACGTCACAAAATGGGTTTATCCTTTAGAGATCACTGTTACTTCTGATCTTGAGAACTGTAACATTTTTAGCCAGAGCTCAGCGCAGGAGCTGGGACCCCAGTTGCTCCGGATAATGATGAAGAAACAGGCTACGGAGGGGAAGTGAATTGGGAAATTTCACGAAGCAAGTCGGCCTGTGGAACAGGGAGAGGGGGAGATGTCCGGGCACCTGTGCACCCCTCCCCCGGTCAGTCCTCCGTGGCCGACACACCGGCCCGGCCTCGGTCCAGGCAGCCTGGCAGGAATGAACGGTTCGCCCCTCCCTGTCCTAGTGCCAGGCTCGCGTCCCAGCCGGAGACACACAGGTAAACACGCAAAGCCAGAAACTGCGGGAAAGCCGAGCGTTCGGGAGCCGGCCGGACCGCAGGACGCAGAGGTGCAGGCCCGCGCGGTGCAGCCCTAGGCGCAGGCGGGGTCCCCGCACCGCCGGGGCCCGGGTGTCGCGGGTCGGCCTTGGCCTCGATCGAGGCCCCGGGTCTCCCCGGCAGGGAAGCCTCCTGCGCGGGGGTCCACACAGCCCAAGGCCCGGGAGCCCCCGACCCCGGAGCGCGCTTGGCCTCCGTGCGCGCCGCCGGTCTCCGCGCGCCGCCCCCGCGCCCAGGCCCGCGCCTGCCGGCCGTTTGCGCGCCCCGCCGGGTCCCGCCCAGCCGGGATGCTCGGCCGGGGATGCTCGGGCCGCACCTACCGGACGCGCTCGGCCGTGACGGCGTTGCCTGTGTGTGCCCGCAGCACGGCCAGGAACAGCAGCCGCATGTCGCCGCCACCGCCACCAGGACCAGAGCGGGAGCGGAGGGGAGGGGAAGGGACGGGAGGGGGGGAGGGTTGGGTCGGTCCCGCCTGCGGGTCCTGGAGCTGGGGCGGGGCGGGGAGGGGACCTGGGGGAGAGGGGGACCGGGGAGGGAACTGCGGAGGGGAGGAAGGGAGGGGAGGGGACACGCAGGGAGTGGGGGCGCGGGGCGGGGACCGCGGAGCAGGGGTCTCCGGCCGGCCGGCGCGAGCCGAGGGGGCGGGGTAAGTGCACTCCCGGGGACCAGGATCACGGGTGGCTGCGCGTCGCCTCCCGGGAGGGCCAGCGATGGCCATGACCAGGCTTCCACGGACCCCGTGGTGGCAGTGTCCCGCCACCTCCCACGGAGACCGGCGGAGACCTCGGCCCACGCTCACTGAGACCAGAGCGCACCCAGCCCCGTTTTCCACAAACTGCAGGGACTTTGTCCCCAGGGCGCCCTGGGCTGTGTTCCAGTGTCCAGGGGACAGGACAGGGACAGTCCCACAGTCCTGAGACTCCAGAGGACGGGAGTGCAGGCCGTGTGAGGGGCGCAGAAACCTACTGGAGGAGCACAGGGAGACGCTAGGAAGCCTTCAGAGGGGACCAGGTGTCCGCGGAGCCCTGACCACACTTGGACAGCCAGAGAGAAAAGCAGGAGGACCCTGCAGTGAGATCCAGCATGAACCCTCAGAACTGATCTCCTCCCCCCCAGACACTCTTAGAGCCTGCCAGGGGACGCGGCTCTGAGCGTGCCAAGGCACCTGGACCCTGCTCTGCAGCCAGCGGCCCTGGGGACAAGCCTACAGCTCTGACCTGCTGCCAGGCCCTGACTCCCCGCCGCGGTTGAAGTGTCCCAGCTTTCTGTTGTAGACATCATACTCAGGTCCCTCCTCTCCCGCGAAGCCTCTGGGGTCCTGCTCTTTCTCCAGCGGCCCATCACCATCTGGTAGCCCCGCCCTTGCCTAAAGGCAAGCACAGTCTGCTAGCACACAACTTCCTGGCTCCGTGAGCCCTTGAAGGTGACAGCAGGACCCTGCCTCTCTTCTTGCTCTTTTCTCCCTTCTCTTCGCCACAGGCCCAAGGCCACAGGACCACGCCAGCACAGACTGAGCCTCCAAAACCTCAAGCTGAAATAGCCTGTTCTCAAGTGGGGCGTGGTGGCATGCACCTGTGACCCCAGCACTTAGGAGACTGAGGAAGGAAAAGCCCTGCAAGTTCCAGGCCAGCCTGGGCTACATAGCAAGACCCCGTCTAAGGTGACTGAGGCGTTTATTATATGCTCAGAAAGCTGACTAACACAAGTGTACTCCTGCTCTATTTGTAAGCCCTGGGATTCCCAGAGCTGCAAAAAAATGAGTTGTACATACTGAGAAGAGGAAACACAGTGTGTGCTGTGCGGCAGAGAAGTAGCAGCTGGCCCTGGGTGGCGACCCCACATCACCCCACATCACGGACTGTGGCGTGGCAAAGGTGCTTGTGAGCAGCTCCCCTGGGCCTGCATGCGGAAGGGAAGGGCGGCAGGCAGAGCTGGTGAACCCCTGCAGGCAAAGTAGCACCCTCAAAGGGTCTGTCTTTGGGCCGCACGATGGTCTTCAATTGGAATTTCTGGTATTGGTTGAAAAATGAGGGATCTGATTTTTTTTTTGGGGGGTGGTCCTGGGGATTAAACCAAGAGCCTTCACAATGAGCTCCGTCCCAGCCTGTCTACCTGCCTACCTACCTACATATTTATGTATTAGTTTGAGAAAGGTTTTGATACGTTGCTAAGTTGCCAGGCTGGGCTCAAACTCAGGGTGCTCCTGCCTCAGCCTCCCAGAGTGCTGAGGTTACAGGCATGTATCACTATCTCCAGTTGGACCTGACCCTTTCAAGCCTCTGTTTCCCCAGTCGATTGAGGCTAATGAGTCCCCGGCCCCTTCAGATGGGATCTGAACTCTCTATTTAACAGGGAGGTTGAAAGCTCCGTTCACCCCCTTTGCCGCCACCACCGTGTTCTATTTTTAGAAGACACTGATGTTTGTTTCTCTTGTGTAAAATAGTTCAGAAATAAGTAACCCAAGGCTAATGCAGAGCTGCACAGTCGCCAGGACCCAAGGCTTCCCTCTTTCTACCTCAGTGGCCGAGTGTTGGGTGCGTAGGATCTTCTCCTGGTGCGGTCTGATTGCTGCAGCCCAGCCCAGCCCACTCACATTCCAGGAAGCAGGAGGAGATGGAGCTTTCAAAATGGTGCTTTTCAGCTGGCGCGGTGGGGCTCGCCTGTGCTCTCAGCATTCAGGAAGCTGAGACAGGAGGATTGATTGTGAGTTCAAGTCCAGCCTGGGCAACTTAGTGACCTAGCGAAAGCCCGTCTCAAAATTAAAAAAATAAAAAATGAAAACATAAAATAAAAAACAAAAAAATAAAAAGGGCCGGGGGTACAGCTCAGTGTGGAGACCCTGGGTTCAGTCCCTACTACAGTAAGACCCTGCTTAACGCTGTTTCAGTATTACACGGTTACATAAAAGTACGGTAAAATTTGGGCTTTTGCTGTCCTGTGACAAGTGACATCGTGACTTCTTCCTGTGACGTCTTGACAGTCTTGTGGCGGGTTTGTTGTCACTGAATACAAATCAGACCAGACCAACAAATGTACACGGTGGCCAGAAACTGTCAAGCTTGCTAATGAAACCAGATCGGACAATATAAATGTGCAGGATGCTGAAGAATTACTGCAAGTTACTGGTGAAAGTCTTTCCAAAGATGATCTAAAAGAATTAGTAGGATGAATGCATGAAGATGACAAAAAGCATTTCTGAAGATGAGAAAAAGGAACTTTCAATGGGTTTTCTAAAAAAAAGTTTAGTGACTGCAGCAGAAATTATGGATCATTTCATAAAAAATGACCCAGACTTTGAAAGAAGTTCAAAGGCAAGACAGAGTGTCACTGATGCATGTCTTGCTAGCGCCGATTGCTTGCTGAACAAAACTGGGAAAGGCAAACAGTGTTAAATGGCTTCATTACAAAAAACAAAAAATTTCCAATGAAGAAGAACCTTCCTGATCAAAAACATAAGTTGTTTTTTTGAATTTCTTAGATTTTTATGAACATTTTATGAATTTAAATCATTATTATTAGCAATAAAAATGTATGTAAGTAATGTAATAAAACAAAGAGAGTGGATGAACGTTCTCATTCTCTGTTCCGCTTCACCTACCCCACTATCTGTGTGTTACGATGACCTCGTCTGACACCGTTTCAGGTAGTGCCGGGACTTCTTAGAACGCATCCCCTGCCTTAAGTGGGCTCTTACTGTACTTTAAAAAAAGGTCCATTTCAAAAAAAAAAAAAAAAAGCAAAAAAGGTGCACTTCATGTAAGGGGGTCTTCTGGAAATTCACACAGCCCTTGTGGCAATTCTTATTGGCCACGTGACCACTTCTTGGTTGCCAGGATGCCAGGAACAGTCTGTGAGGTGGATACAGTGCAACTGCACAAACCATGGCTACTAGAGAAAAGGGGAAGAAAGGGTTTGCGGCAAGTCATCTCTACCCCAGTAAGCTAATAGATCAATGGAAGAAAGTCCACTGATCCTCTCACTTGGTATAGTAAGACCATTCAACATAACACTCGTGGCTGACAGACAAGAAGTAAAAACGAAAAGGAAGAGAGGAACAAGGGAGTGAGACAAAGAAAAGGGTGGAAAGTCAGTCATAGAAGGAACTGGGAAAAACCCTGATAAGCTCTGGGTTTTCATCCTTTCAGGTTCGAACTGCCTGATTCTAACGCCATCCTTTCCAAGCTCTCTGCAGCTCCAGAGGTTGAACCAGATGCGGAAATGCGTTTGGAGGTGTGGCCGGAAGCCTGATCTCGGGATGCTGAAGGAGTGCCACCTGAGGTTCAGGACGACAAGCCCAGGGAGGGTGACACACTGCCATGTGTAGGAGAGCCCTGCCCACACTTCGTCCCCAAATACCTGTGCCGGCCATCTGTGTCTGCGGAGAAACAGAGCCACGGGAAGTTGGCTTGTTTTGAGACGGGGTCTTGTTATGTAGCCCAGGCTGACCCTGAACTCGCAGGGATCCTCCTGCCTCAGCCTCACGAATGCTGGGATGACAGGTGTGCACCACCACGCCCAGCTCACAGAGGTCCGCTCCTGCTGACGGGCCTTCCCTTTCCCGGCTGGAGGCTTCCCGCGGTTGCCATGAGAAAGTGCCACCAGCTGGCCGGCTAGCAGAGAGGAACAGAGATGTTTCTCTAGGGCGTGCACCCCTGCTCCTAACGTCTTCCAGGTGCCGAGGGCTGTCTGTTCCTCGGCTTGCGACTGCATCGCCCCAGTGACCCTCTGTGGCCACACGGCGTCTCCTCTGCCCTCTGTCCACAGCCCTCTGCAAGTTTCTTACCTCCTCGTCTCAAGATCCCTTAGTTACAGCAAAAAAAAAACCCTCTTTCACATAATGTCGCTGTGGTGGTTTGTATGTCTGTTTCCTCCTGAATCCATGCTCAATGCAATACTCCACAGCATGAGGAGGTGGCAACTCCAGGTGACAGCACCTCTGCACTCGGGCAGAGCAGGGCCTGAGGGGAGCCCCTAGTCCCCCAGCTGGCTGCCGAGGACACAAAGCTCATTCCCCCTGGAAGCCATGGCAACGAGGCCTCCGGATCCCCTGCCTGTCGCGGGAACTGTGAACTCTTCTTGTTCGTAACTTTCCGGGTCCCTGGGGTTTGGCTGTGGCAGCTCTGATGGGCCAAGGCTGCCACAAGCTCAGATTTCAGGCCAGGAGATGGACACAGCTTTTGGGCCACCATTTAGCCCACGGCAGCGGCCCGTGAGAGGCCCTGACCGCCTCTTGTGAGGTCGCTGTGGCTAATCCGTGCTCTGTCCCTGTCCTGGCCTGACTCCATTCCCTGTACAGCTGTGGAGGGCCACAACGCCCCCCTACCGCCCCTCAGCTGGCTGGTGACTGAGAAACTTCAGTCACTCTGCCTGTACCCTCCATGTGCCCAGGATTTGCCGTGTGAGCCACACCCTCAATAAATGCAGGCTGAGTTCAGTCCAATCACTGAACATCTGCTGCAGGGGAGGTTTTGTCCTGTGAGAATGCCTTCTCGGTTGGGGGAGGGGTGTTGTTTTGCCTTATATTTGTTGTTGTTGTTTCTTCCTTTTGTTGTTTTTTCTTCTTTTTTTTTTTTTTTAACTTTTTGAGATAGGGTGTTACTCTGCAGTTCAGGTTCGCCTTAGACTTTCCAGTCCTCCTGCCTCAGCCTCCTGGGTGCTGGGCATATGAGTGTGTGCCATCACACCAGCACATTCCTGACTTTTAATGGGACTCAGGGCACAAGAAATTTTGCTGGTCTGACACCAGCTCTGGATTTTTCTAGAACACACTTGTTCCATCAGGTGAAAGTCCAACTTATCTTTCGGGACTCATTACCTATTCATCGCTGCAGTTTATTCATTTGTAAAGTGAGAGAAACTATAAACAATATTATAGATTGTTAGCTCATTTTGATGAAGTCTTTTATGGTTCTGCCATGCAGGTAATATAAAAAGGTACAAAGGCAAGTATGTTACAGTGGAATACGCAGGATTAATTACGGGGGGGATGGTTACAGGCATCCGATGAGGTTTCTCCAGATGCTTCTAACAGAAGGCCTTAAAACACATGTAAAGCAAAATCTGTTTTTCCTTTGATCGTAGTGTTTGCTCAGACTATTTTTCTAATTCCTGGCACCGGGGAAAATGAAACATTATGCTGCACCATGTGTAAGGATGAAGGTGTTTTCGAGGGAGCGCACGGCAGGCACACTGGCGTCAGATGACGCTGACACTTCTCTTTGCTGGGGGGCGATCAGGAGTGAGGCAGCACTCTGCGTCTGCCAATCTCAGAGATTTGGTCTTTACACCGACATTCCTTCCTAAGGTGCGGCAGGCTACAGGTGCTGTGCGGGTGCGGGCGCGGGAGGCAGACAAAGACTTTCAGAAGAAGAAATGTGCGGAACTGTGGTTTGTGCACCCTGGTGCACGTCCTGTTCTTGACTCATTAACGGCACGAAAGTGACTGAATGGTAAAGATAAAGCTGCTGCCGGAGGGTGCCGCGGGCTCGCAATGACGCCAGCCCGGGCGGGCGGGCTCTTCTGATGACTTTTCAGCAGGGAGACACAGTCCCAAACACCCTCACCCTGCAGCTGACTTGGTGCGCCGTCCGTGCCGGTGCTACTCAGGGATGCACTTGCTGACGTGGACATGTGCCTGTGCTTCCAGGAGTCCACTGGAACTGCTCCCAGGGATGGGAGGCTGTTTTTCTTGGAAGCCCATTTACCTTTACTTTTAGGAAATACATAAGTTGAAAAAATTAATATAAGCAAAAAAAGAACCGTCAGAGCCTCAGGCTGCCTCACTGCCCCGAGATGGCCGCTGTTAGTATTTCAAGCTTTCCGAGAGCAGCTGTGCTTAAGGGTGCTTGCCGAGTCCTGACATCCCAGTACGTGCCGGGCCTGTCCTCTGCGCGCCCCACTGACCTTAGCACATGGCCGGCTGTCACCCTCACCACCCGCTCTGCTCACCAGCCTCCGGGGCCTCCCCAGACTGCAGTCAGGGCACCCTTCACTGTTTCTCCGGCTCCACCACATGGATGCAGTATTTTCGGTGTTGATTTTTATTGTTTTTATGTTTTTTTGTTGCTGTTGTTACAAAAATGGAACCCTCTAGATTTTTATTTTTGTAGGCAGATTCTAGTGGGCCTGCCCAAATTCTGGCGAGACCCCGAGTCACACTTCCTTCCGGTTACTCAGACACCATTCTGGGGGCTGCTGGGAGTAGAATCTGCAGACAGGATTTGGATTCCCAAGTTAGTTGACCTTAAGACAGGAAGCTGATGAAAGGTGAGCCCTGCCAAGAAACTGTCTGTGGTGTACTTATTGTGATCAACTTGAGCCAGAACGCCCAGCTGGACTGAGTTGGTGTGATGCTGGGTGTAGAGGATCCACCTGAGGGTTGTTGGTGACGCAACATAAAGCAGAGGGGGAGCAGAAGCTAGTTGGCGGGCTGTTTCCCAGGAGAAGCTCTGCTGCGGCTGGTTCTCCAGAAAGGAACTTGGCAGTTCTCATCGAGGAAGGAGCTCGGGGCTTGGTTGTCGTTGAGGATGGCTCCTGTTGTTTTGGGGGAGCTCTGGTTTTCATCTCTGCTGCGAGCATCGTATCCTGATTCCAGGGAAGATCCTTTCAGCCATCATGTGCAGACACGGACGTACGTGGGACAGTGCTGTGGGCTCCCAGCCCTTGATTGGATCTTTTGGGTCTCCGGTGCATAGACAGACATTCAACACTCTTCCTGCATTTGGCTAGTGGGTGAATATTGTAACTTATAAATGTCCTCTATTAAATCTGCTCCTTTACAAACCATTGACTCTAGAATGGCTAACTAAGACACTGTCCATTTAAGGGACTGAGCACTTCCTGAGGACAAGGGCTTTGATATCGATATCATAGACTCTCTGTTGCTGGCACTGACAGTGGTGGGCCCATGTGGTGAGGGCCTGGCAGGCTCAGGAGCTGCAGCAGCGCCCCGCTGAGCAGCAGGAAGGAGGGCAGGGAGAGCGGCAGCGCAGGGTCTACAGGCTGCCACAGCCAGGAGAGAATGCGGGGCTCCGGAAGCAGTGTCCACACGGCCATTGCTGTGACCTCGGCACTGCGGACCCTGGGCAGAGGGGCCAGACTTGGCCTGCAGGAGTGTGAGCTATGCAGCCGGCGCTGTTCAGAGCAGCTGAAGTTGGGGCAATTTGTTACACAGCGATAGGAAATTAACCCAGTCATCTGCTGAGAGCACTTTCCCACCCACAGCCCTCCATCTACTGCAGCATTTGCACAACTACATAGGATCCCAGTTATGCACATACTGCAATTTTCTATCAAGGCCGTCTTATTGTACATCTTTGCTGTTTCCAATTGTTTTGCTATTTTCAGCAACAGCACAGTGAACATTTCACAGCTCTGCCTGCCTCGCTCCTAGAGGTAGAGCTGCATGGAGCGTGAGGAAAGGTGCTTCCGATGCAGAGGACCAGCTGCCCTCCAGAAAGCCCACACAGGCCTTCTGTGAGCACACTTGACTCCAAACACTGCCAGTGTGACACACTTTTCACGTGGGGTGATCAAACACGTCCCCCTTTTGAATTTTAAAATTACTAGTGTAGCAGGATGTGACATAGACAGACCCTGTGTCAACAAACGAAAAATAAAAAACTAAAATCACTAGTGTGATTTGATTTTTTTTCAGGAACGGCCTTGGTATGACCCTCTCTCCCACTGTGTGTGCCTGCCTGTGTGTACGGCACCCCAAACCAGCTGGGACTTTCCATTACACGTCTCAGTCGCAGGTACTTAACCAGTGAGAATTTATGAGCTCACTGAAACGTCATGGAGAAAACCGCTTCTAGCCATGACCAGAACCAAGACCTGTAAGCTATCTTTTTGATTTTTTAGTTTTGCCTTATTTTGTTTTGAGACAGTCTCATCACATAGTTCAAGATGGTCTTGAACTCACAGCAATCCTCCTGCCTCAGCTTCCCAAGTGCTGGGATTACAAGCATGCGACACCATGCGTGGCCATAAACTATCTGTTTAAACAATGTCTTTCTCTCATCTCTGCCTTCTTCTGCATTGCTTAATTTTTGAGTTTCACAAAATGACCCCTGACACCTCCAGGCTTGTATCTTTATAACACTAAGCTCAAAGTAACAACAATAACAGCAGCAGCAGCAACAAAAAATCCCCGCTAAGCTCAGCAGAAAGGCAAACCTCTTCCTCCCGCACAGTCCAGAATCGAACCTGGTTTTACGCTCTCACCAACTTGACCTATCCATCTCTGCAGCAGTTGCTGTAGCTCTAGGGATGGGATACTGCTGTTCACACAGTCTTAGGTCACAAACCCACTCGGAAAAGTCGTGGTTTTAGCACCGAACTTGGGTCACATGTCTATCTCTGAACCAATCTGTGTAGCTCAACAGATGGGACGCTGCTGATTGGACAGGCTTAGGTCACATGCCCACTTCTGGACTTGGGGTGTGGCCAGGCCCACCCCAAAGGAAGGCCCCTTGGATTAAGTAATGAAAGTCAAAGTACAGTAACCAGACAGAGTCTGTGCGCTCCGGGGAGGAACAGCCGCTCTACTCCGAAGGCCCAGGCCATTCCTACGCCAGTCTCTTGTATCAGCTGCTACTTTTTCACGAGATTCTAAAGAACTCTCCAAAAAATAAGGATGTTAACTTTATTGTATGTATTGAAGATATTCAGAGGGGTTTTTTTTTTTTGCAGTTTACTACAATTATTTTTTATACACATTGTTTTAAGTCCTTATGTAGCCAAATCAACTTTTTCAATAGATGACTTCCGATTTTGTGTTAGCCTTTGAACAAAATTCCCCTCTCAAAGATTTTATATTTGCCAATTTTTCCCCTAATGTTTTATACTGTTGGTTTCATTTCAATATTTATCCATCTGTAACTTATGTCAGTACAAAGCGGGGAGCCTATTTTCCCCACATGTAGTTGCATTTTCCCAACAGAATTTATTGAACAAGTCACCCTTTTCCTCGTGGACTAGAAACCCCTCATTGCCATAGGCTGAGGCAGTTTACCTGTGCTCTTCAGCTCTTCTCCGTTGTGTTCACCTCCGCTGATCTTTCCTGTAAGTCCTAAGAAAGGGACACATTTATAACTACTGATTACTCTACGATCACAACACAGCTTAACATTACTTACAAAGAGCACTTAGCAAGACCCTGCCTGAAAATAAAACATAAAAAAGGGGCTCTCCTGGCTTTCCTTACAATAGCCGCCCTGCTCCCTCCAGGGTGTACTTCTACTTGACCGAAGCTTGCTCTGCAGTGCCAGTTTCTCTCTCTTTATTTTTACTTTTTCAAATAAACTTTGTCACTGCTTAAAAAAAAATAAAAAAGGGCTAGGGATATAGCTCAGTGCAAAGGCCCTGGGTTCAATCGCCAGTACTGCAAAAAAATTTTTTTAGAAAGAAGATTCCTTAAAAGGAGTTATAAAAGTGGTAGTTAGAATAGGCATGGACATCTTGCACCACTTGCAATAGGAGGAAGCAGAAGTTCATTTTATTTCACTCTCTCTTTCCCCTTCTATTTTTTTAAATTTTTTATTTTTTGGTACTGGGGCTTGAACTCAGGGCCTTGTGCTTACTAGGCAAGCGCTCTAACCACTGAGCTAAATCCCCAGCCCTCTTTCCCCTTCTACCCTACCCCTTTCTACAGGTGAATACGTGACTGCTGCAGATGTCTTGTGGGTTTTCAAAAACAGGAGGAAAAAATCCCCAAGAGGAGGCTTCTACTTATAGCATCAACTAAAATGAGTGCTTTAAAAAAAAAATCAAAGTGAAACCCATCTTTTGGACCATACATTTCCATATCCTTTATAAAAATAAACCCACGTCATCCTGAGGGCTGAATCAATACACACTAAAAGGAGCTTCATGTGGCTTTGGTCTGGACTCAGGAATGTATGACCAGTTCCTATTCAGTGGCTGGCTGTCTTTATCTCACTCGTGACTATTTGCAGTCGGACAGAACTGTCGCAAGAGCCATGACTGGTGGATGACAGTGTCGGCCCTGATGCGGGGAGACAGGGAGCCAGGCCTCCAGGAAAGCAGAAGTGTGGCCGAGCTGATGTGCACGCTGGGTGCTCAGCGTATGATGTACACGGTGCAGGAAGGCCACACCAGCTTCTTGGAAACCAAAGTTTTGAGGAAGCTGAACTGTGGACAATTGGCACAGCTCAAGGGGGATGTGAAACAGACACAGAGATGTCCTGAAGATGTGTGAGGAGCCAGGCAGCCCCTGGAATATCCTGCCACTGGCGGTTCTGAACCGGTTGCCCCCAGGAGCACCTCACCAACACTACGCCGAGGGTCGGGGCTGGGTGCGGAAGGCCGGAGAAGGAAGAGCCTTGACTCAGGTAGCTGTGCATTTCCCACGCGGACTCATGACGCAGGTGTCCTGGAGGTGAAGAGCTGCCTGCAAAAGTGCTTTGTGAGCTGAGGCTCCGTGTCTCTGACGCCAGATGTACGAGTTGGGTCACGGGATTATTTTAGTTGCAAAGACTAAAGTATTTGACTTGCCAGGAAAGTGGTAAGTCAACTTACATCTGATTTTGGCTACACAGTCACTGGGGACCACGATGGGGCTGCGAACCCAGTGCTTACTAGAACCAGCAAAACATTCAAGGTATAAAACGGGCTAGGCATGAACAAAATTAGGTGATGCTCCTTGCTCCTTTTACTTTTTCCTATTTTCTGATAGGATTGTGATAGATGGTTTTGGCCTACAAATACCAAACTCAACATAGCGTGTAAAAGAAGCTAAGATTCATTATCTCCTCTTCGCTCACCTTCTCCTGAGTGTCCACTGTGTGTCCACTGTGTGTCCACCTCTTTGGTTTGACCCTAATCCGGCCCATCTCATAGCTGTGCAATACCTGCCAGAGGCTGTTAGAGCCGTGCACTGCCTGGCCCAAGGGCACTCTGGAAGAGCACACCCCGTCCTCTGCCATCAGAGCGAGTCCTTTCCTTCAGTTTGACCACACAGTTTATATCCCCGTCCACTCCAGCACTCAGAAAGTTCCTCACTGCAGGGCCCTGAAGCCAACACCATAAAGAGGCCTGGGCCTAGCACTGACCCGTATCAGTCAGATCCGGAACCGAGGTGCCCTCAGTTTCCCCCGAGAGTGACAGGAGTAGCTGGAGCAGGGAAAGGGGTGTGGTGCAGAAGACAAACAGAATAAACACCTGAATGGAATCAGGATTCCGGGTGGGAGAAGAGTGTACATGTTGGACAAGAACCAGTCACACTGGCATGGCATGGGGTGATCTGAATGGTGCTGGCCACATGGAGGCCACCAGTCACATGTGGCACTGAATTAGTGTGACTGAAGGGCAGGATGTTTTACTTTATTTAATTTCAACTAACTTAGCCACACATGGCTAGTGCTATTCACTGAACAGTGCAGGTGGAGGGAGTAATTTTGTTATGACGATAAAATAGTGGAGAGTAAGGATTATGGTGCACTAGGAGGCATGTCTTCCGTGTAACAACAGCAGCTGCTACCTGCTATCGGGAGGCTGCAGACAGGGAATGCATTTCCATTACCTGTTTCAGCCTAACAGACTCCCAGAGCTTGTGGTTTAAGATTAACCTGCACCCCGCCCCAACTCTGCCCTCTGGCTGAGGAAGCTCAGCTGGTCAGCTTTCCTGATAGTATTCACATGGTTGCATTCAGCTGGCAGCCCGCAGCTCCTCTCCATGTAGTTGTGGACTCTCCAACACTTGACCACTCTAGTGAGGCAGCCAGACTTCTAATAGTGGCTCAAGCCTCCAAGGCACAAGAGGGGGCTTGCCAGACCCGAAGCCCAGACCTGGCCCTGAATGCTGCTACAACCCTTGGTCAAAGCAGGTCACAAGCTAGCCCTGTGGCACCGAGTCCTAGGAAGACTCCGCTTGAACCAGAGACCTGGTTCAAGGGAAAACACCAGTGGGGAGTGGGGGCAGGCACCAGCACGACAGGCAACCACAGACCCAGTGCTGCCACAGCTCACATTCTTGTGCTAGGGGCAGCAGGAAACCCAAATTTGTATGTGAAGCGTCTCTGTTTCGAATGATTAATTCATGCTCTTTTGTTAACAGCTTTATTGAGACATGATTTACATACCATACAATTATCTGTTTAAAATGTACAATTCAGTGGTTTTAGGGTATTCACAGTCATCACCACAATCAATTTTAGAATATCTTCATCACACTATTTAGTAGTTACTCCCCAATTTCAACACCCCTCCAGGATGCAGCAGCCAAGTCACTAATCTGCATTCTGTCCCTACATTAAAGTATTCGTTTTGCATCCATGATATCTTCCAATACATGCTCTTGGCTCACTTGTAGAACTATACTTTTTTTTTTTTTTTTTTTTTTTTTGGTGCCGGGGATCGAACTCAGGGCCTTGTGCTTGCTAGGCAAGCACTCTACCACTAAGCTAAATCCCCAGTGCTCTTGGTTCACTTGTGCCCAGGGCCTTACATATGCCAAGCAAGTGCCACTACCCCTGAGCTACATTCCCACCCCTGACTCCCTTTTTTGTTTCTAAACACTGAGACCAAATCATTTCTATATGCTGGATTTATTTTGCAACCTCAAGGGATCAAAATAAGGACTTTGGAATACTCCTCAAAATTCCTCAGTATACACACTTACCTCTGAGATTACTCTCTTTCCATTTTAAAACATAGCTTCATATTTTTCCAGGGAGGCCCTCCAATGACACTGAGTTATCTATCACATAATTCAAGTCAAATGACTGCTTTCACTCCATGCTTAATAATGCCAATTTCATTCTAGACTCTGCCTGAGGGTTTCAGGCCTTCCACTCTTAGAACAAATACAGATTCTGTCTCCCTGACCAGCAGGAACATGGAGAAAAGACTAAGGCTAAGAATCGGTCACAAGCCCTTTCTAGGTCTGAGTCCTACTGCCTTCCAGACCTGTGACTTTGGGCAGGAATCTTCTGGGTCTGCTTTTTCTATTAGTGAGCTAGGCTGCTAATATAAATGTAAGGTGTCTTCCCATCATTTACAATTCAGCAAATGACCATGCAGTTAATTTCACACAGAGTTATCATTGGTGGGTGCTATATTAGACTCCAAAAGTACTACAGTGAACACAACAACTAAAGAGCCCAGCCATCTCAGCCGTAAAGACAGACAAGAGATGGAGGGGAAGAGAACTTAAAAATAATAAAGATGTGCTATGTACGTGTACCAACTCCCCAAAAGGAATGCAATCGTTATCTACTGCAAACATGGACTAATAAAAATTTTGTAAAAGACATTAAGAAGTTTCACAAAAGAAATAATTATGAATTATAATGTGTGCTGTGAGAAAATGTGTAACAATCTGTATAGGAATGACATAAAAATGTATAAGGAGTGACAAAGAAAGGGGGGAGCCCACTTAGGGCAGGAGGGTTAGGAAGGTGACACCTGAGCTGACAGACAATAAACAGCACTAATAGGTGGAGAAGGCCCACTTTTGGCATTTAGCTATTCTCTTATTACACATTTAATAAACATATATTGCCTGCTGTGTGCCAGCACTGCACTAG
Source organism: Hystrix cristata (assembly GCA_004026905.1). NCBI lineage: Eukaryota > Metazoa > Chordata > Mammalia > Rodentia > Hystricidae > Hystrix > Hystrix cristata. The sequence continues at coordinate 37,512 of PVJO010005497.1, forward strand.
GCATTACTCTGTACATCAGACATAAAGACACAGTGCGTGGCGCTTTAACGTTATTGGCAGGATTACTCATCCCAGTGACCTGCTGGCCGAGCCCCCTTCTCACCGAATGGCTCCATCCCAGTCGTGGTTGGAGCTAAGGATGCAGGAAAGATGGGGAAGCGATCTTACACTTATCTTGGTCTTGGAGCTGCGGATCTTGATCTCTGAAGCTTTGCTGGGGTCCCTCGTTGTATGACACTCCGCCACTCCCCGAGGTGGCCAGCACGGTCCTAAGTGCAGCGGCGGGTGAGGAAGAAGACACCAAAGAACCCTGACACCACCAAGCCAGGACCTGTGGGGAACATGTACACATCAGAGAGGCAAAAGAATAAACCAACACTGGGCGGGCTACTACGGAGGGACTGTTAAGGGGATGCGGTGAAATCTTCTGTGCCGGGCTGCTCAAAATGGCTTGTGGGAGGAGCGCTGGGCCTTCACATGGCAGCCAGGGCCCGCGGGTGTCTGGGTCGATCTCTACATACGAAGGCTGAGACAGGCTGCAGCCTGGTCGTTCCAGGTCACTGGTTCTCGACAGGACAAGTGAGCCCCTCAGGGGTCCTTTGGCCATGTCTGGGAACACCTCTGGCTGTCACAGCCAGGGCTGGCGGGGGCGAAGCTGCTATCTAGGGGACAGGAGAGACCAGGGAGCTGCTGAGCACCCTACAGTGCACGGGCCGGCCACCGGGGTGACCGACGGCAACGCGGTTGAGAAACCCTGCTCCAGGCCCCAAGGAGGGGCAGGACGGTGCAGGGCGGGACGAAGCAAGGAGCCAGCCCGGAGCGCAGCCGCGGTCACAAGATAGCCTCGGGGCACCCGGCTCGGGTTCCTCTGGCCAAGGCCCCAGCAGGTCAGCCACCGCCACCGGCGTCTCCGAGCTTACTAACCAGGGAAGCAACTCCGCCGTCTCGTCGCGCTTCCGGGGCGGGACCGGAAGTCTCCCTCAGCTGAGCGGCGGCGGGCCCACCCAATAGGCGGTGCGGCCGGCGGCCTCGCGAGAGCGCGGCGCGGGGCCCCCTGGGAGCGCGGCCGGCCCCTGCTGTGGCGGCGGCGGCGGCGGCGGCGGCGGCCAGCGCCTGATGGAGGGCTCGGCGGGCGAGCGGGCGCCGCTCCTGGGCGCGCGGCGGGCGGCGGCCTCGGCGGCCGGGGCGTTCGCCGGACGGCGCGCGGCCTGCGGCGCCGTGCTGCTGACCGAGCTGCTGGAGCGCGCGGCCTTCTACGGCGTCACGTCGAACCTGGTGCTCTTCCTGAACGGGCCGGCGTTCGGCTGGGAGGGCGCGCAGGCCAGCCAGGCGCTGCTGCTCTTCATGGGCCTCACCTACCTGGGCTCGCCCTTCGGCGGCTGGCTGGCCGACGCGCGGCTCGGCAGGGCGCGCGCCATCCTGCTCAGCCTGGCGCTCTACCTGCTGGGCATGCTGGCCTTCCCGCTGCTGGCGGCGCCCGCGCCCCGCGCCGCGCTCTGCGGGCCCCCGCGCCCGGCGCGCGTGCTCAACTGCTCGGCGCCCTACCCGAACGGCACGGCCGTCTGCCCCGACGCCGCCCCGCGCCGCTGCGCGCCCGCCACCTTCGCGGGGCTGGCGCTCGTGGGGCTCGGCGTGGCCACCGTCAAGGCCAACATCACGCCCTTCGGCGCCGACCAGGTGAGCCGCGCCGCGCCCACGCGGGGCGGGCAGAGAGGGGCCCACCTGCTGTGGGTAGGAGGGACGCGGAGCCCCCAGGCTCTGGAAGCTTTTTTCTAGTTGGAGGCGGCGGCTCTGGAGCGGGCAACTCAGCGCTCTGCGCTGGCGCCTCCACCTGCCGCTCCACCTGGCGCAGGACGGAAGCGAGGGGGAGCCTCCTGCCCCTGGGGAGCTTCCATCTGGTGGGGGGAGGATCCCCCAACACCTGGGCGCTTCCTTCTGGTTGTGGGAGTAGGCCCTTGAGCAGGTAGACAGGCGGCTCAGACAGGTGTAACCAGAGCTGTTGACGGGTCCATCTCCTGGGTGTAGGATGCACGCATGCAGCGATGGCCAGGGTTAACTTGAAAGGAAAGGAACTTCCTCCCTGTGGAGGGGCTATTTGAGTGGAGGCTTGAAGGACAGAAAAGTCGAAAGTAGTCTGGCAGTAGAGCTATTTGGGGAGCTGAGGAAGGAGTGAAAGTTTGAGATCAGCCTGGGCAACTTGAGTTCGCGCGTCAAAAAGGGGTGCGGTTAATAGCTCAGTGGTAGGTTGCTTGCCTGAAATGGGAGGTTCTGGGGTGCGTCCCTGGCACCTCAAAAATAAAAAACATGGTTTCCATACAGGAGTGTGAACAAGTGCACAGCCCCTGAGCCCAGGAAGTAAGGGAGCTTCCTGTCATATTAGTAGCTTGCATCTGTTGTGTCAGAGGAGGTTGGGGTTGGTAGGAAAAGCCCCGTGGAATGGAGTGTGTAAATCAAGGTAGCTTAGGCTGCTGCTCTGACCCGTCACCGCCAAGAGGCGAGGAAGGAGCCATCCGGAGCTTTGCAGGGGACTGGAAATGATCAAGTGCCAAATCAGGTGTACTTCCTGTTTTTTGAGGACTCATGTTCTAAGAGTGTTTCTTAAATCTGTAAGTGCCTGGAAGCTATAGAGTATTTTGTGGTAATTAAAATTTTATGAAATGCAAATTTCAGTCTCTGTAAGTAAAGCTTTATTAGGACACAGTGGGGTCCATCTTCGCTCACCTGTCCCCTGGACTAGGGCTGCTTTCACTCGGCTGTGGCAGAACCCACTCATTACAAAGACTGAGCACCTCACAGAACCTGAAACACCAACTGCTTGGCCCTTCTCAAAGGAAGACTGCGGGTGCTTGTGGTGGCGTGTGAGTTGTGTGAGATTTAGTGACAATGCAGGTCCCTGGGAGTCAGCTCACCTGACAAGGAGGGGCTGTGAACAGAATTGGGACTGGCTGGGAGCTCTGGAGCAGAGCACTAGGGAGCACCAGGTTTTGCACTGAATGCTCTGGTCACCAGGGCTTCCTGTGCAGCAGGCCCTGTACTGCAGTGTTCTTGTGTAGTCCATGTGACACTCATTTTACAGACGAGGAAACTGAGGCTTGAGAGGTTAAAGCTTTTCCCCAGAGTTATGCAGCTATTCCATAACTGGCCAGGAAAATTTGCCCTTGGATCTGAGCCTTCCCCTGTCAGCATAAGGCTGACACATTAGAGTGAGGATCCTTTTTTCTTTTGTTTCAGCAATGGTACTATGCTTGTGTGAGGTACTGAGTTCTACACTGTTTTGTTTGGACAATGGCTTGCCCTTCGAGTTGTATGTGTAAATGAAGGCACAGATCATTTTCCTGTTCTGTAGGAAGTGACTGTTTAAACCAGGCTTTTATTCCATGTCTGGTTTCTTTTTCTTTTTTGGGGGGAGTGGGTGCTGGGCATTGAACTCAGGGCCTTGTGCTTGATAGGCAAGCACTCTACCACTTGAGCTAAATCTCCAGGCCTATTCTCCTTCTTTAGAAAGGCAGAACATTTCCCACATGATCTCATGTAAGCCTCATGGTGGTTCACAGGGTGCGTGCTGTGATTGTGCCTCTGTGAGAGCAAAGGGACACTGCTCAGCAAGTGTGCAAGAGAGCAGGTTTTGAACTCAGGCTGTCTGACTGAAGTTAGTGCTCTCCAGGAGGTAATAGATTTGTAATTAATGTCCCCTGTCCCCCGAAGTGCTGGAGATTAAACTAGAGGCCTTGTGCACACTACACACAGGCTCTTCCACTGAGCTACATCTCCACTCCAATTAATGTTTCTTAAAAGAATGAACGAGTGGCCCTGTAATGGTTATCTTTATTTTGAATGAATCTGACAGAACTTGCATGCTTTTGATCCATCATTAAATGTGGAATTAAAGGGAAATGTACCCTGCCTCAGAATAATTGGCCTCATCTGTTTACTTGAAGTATCGTTGTCCAAAGGGCCCTTTGGGCCGGAAAGATGCCAGAGAGGCTTGACAGACAGGTGCCGAGTGTGCTCTGTGATTGGCTCCCAGGTGGTTTTTTAAAGCCATCCTCTTTGGGCAGTTGAGATGCTTTGCCCATAGATCACATATTCGATAGTATCATATTGATGTAACATTTCTCAGCTGTGGTAATGGCATTGTGACTGTCTAAAAGAATGTCCTTATTTTTAGGAGTTGGGTGATAAAATTTTGACAGCAAAATAAAATGCTACAATTTATTTTCAAGTAGTTCAGCCAAAAGTATTTTATTTTATTTTTGGGTGCTGGGGATCTAACTTGGCCTTGCGCTCGCTAGGCAAGCACTCTACCACTGAGCTAAATCCCTAGCCCCATTATTTTATATTTTATCAGAAAAAAGAAAGCTAAAGATCTAAATTAGAGGTATAGAGTGTATATTTTATGATTCTTTGAACTTTTATATTTGAAGTTTCCTGAAATGAAAGTTAGGGGCTGGGGCTTGGGGTTTAGCTCAGTGGTTAGAGTGCTTGTCTAGCAAGTACAAGGCCCTGAGTTCGATCCCTGGCTCCAAATGAAATGTTATTCAGCCATAAAAAACTTGGTACTGATGAACCTTGAGAGCATGCAAGTAGGTGCAGGCAGCCTGGCAAGAGCCTCCTTCCTTCACTTCTATCCATAGGGGAAAATGCGCAGACCTGGCCATGGTAGGTCAGTGAGTGGCCAGCCGGGCAAGGAGGGAGTGCAGAGGGAGCCTGCTGGGCTGGATAGTAGTGACTGATGGGTGTCCAGCTCAGAATACACAGTGACCACTGGCCACACTTTTCCTGAGTAAATGTTACGCTCTCTAGACTGTTGCTCCCTAAAAATCATGGGTGGAACTTGGTACCCTAAGGCCAGGCTTTGTGCTTCACACCAGGTCTTGGTGGGCTTTGAGGGAATTTCATGGGCCGTCCTCGTCCCTTTCCTGAGGTGCTGGCTGTTTTGAGGAGCCTGGGACGAAGGTTGATTCCCCTGCTGTGGCCTGCCTGGCCTTGGGGAGCCTGTAGTTTTTTGTTTGTTTGGTTTTTTCCCCTTTGTTTTTTTGAGACAGGGTCTCACTACGTAGCTCAGGCTGGCCTTGAACCCATGGCGATTCTCCTGCTTGAGCCTTGGAACCTGTGTTTTTCAGGTGCTGTGTTGCTCCTCGTCATCTCCACACAGGGCTCTGGGAGGCTTCTGGGTGATAGGCAAGGGGTGGGCTGTGTAGCTTGGAGGCAAGGAGGGCTGGTGGCTGTTGACAGTGGATGTGCGAGCCCAGAGTCCAGTGTGGTGTGAATCTCACCAGCCCCTGCTCCCCCAGTGCTTAACCTTTCTCAGAGGTCCAGATCATTCTTGAAGGACAGATCGGGTATTTTTTTCTTTTTAATTTTTATTTCTATTAGCACATATTTGCAGTACATAATAATCACATTCATTGTGGGGAATTGGTACATGTACACATCTTTATTCTTTTCATGTATTTGCCTGACCCCCAGGATTTGAAGTGGTGATCTGAAAGAGGAAGAACTTCCTGTACAGATAAAGAGAACAAATAGCACATTTTTTCCCTAAAGGGAAAAAATCGTACTCTTATGCACTTTAAGGAATTACTCCAAGTCACAACTGTCTGACTTGCTGCAGACCATTAATCCCTCAGCCTTACTTCTCCAGATCAATTTCCGGGGTGTCATTTGACCAGTTACTTGACGAGCTGCTTGCTCTTGCTTGGTAGGCAGCAGCTGCACACATGATGACGTAATGCAGCTGATTTAGGCAGGGGGCTGCAGCTTGCTGTCTGAGGCAGGAGGCATGTGATGTGCCCATATGGCACCAGCTTCCACCTGTTACACAAGTGGCCGCTGTGTGGTTACTTAGGCCCTGGGAACAGCCTTTTTTTTTTTTTTTTTTTTTAATTTAGGTGAAGTGATTCTGGGTGTGACACTTGGAAGTTGAAATAAGCCAACTTCCAGGCTTACTCAGGGAGTGAGGATAAGTAGAATTTTAAGGTTAGAATTCTGCTAGGCTGATTGAGTACGAGTCTTTTTCTTCATTTGAAGATGAAATACACCTAAGAATGTGGGAAGATGTGTACAGTGACACAGAATAATGGATAGGTGGCAGCACATTTCAGTTAATATATAAATCATGGCTTCTGTAGATTAAAATATGTTTACTAGTGTTCACTTTCCCTTTTAAATCTGTCAAAACAATTACTTTTTTTGTTGTTTGTTTGGGGTTTTTTTTGGTGCTGGGGATCAAACTCAGGACCTTATGCTTGTAAGATAAGCACTCTAACCACTGAGCTAAATCCCCAGCCCAACAATTACTTTTTTTCTAACAGTTTTAAATATGTTTTCCCTGTATGATTTCTCTGCTCACATATTTTCTTCTGGTCTGTCTCCAGTATAGCATTAGCGTTGATGCCCACTGTGAGATAACATGTAAAGGCACTGTATCACCTGAATGAGAAATCCTCAGTGCAGACATTTATTCAGTGATGATGCCAGCACATGGTGCGAGGACCCTGTTCTATACTGACTGGCAAATTCTTGCGACTGTATGGTTTATCTAATACTGGGATTTTTAATCGGTGATGATCATAACCACGTAAGTCACTCAGACATGTTACTTGCCAACATGATAGAAGTGCTTATCATTTTGCCTTATAAATAATAAATTTTGAGGAGCACTAAATTTTGACTATGTATTTTATACCCTTACAGTAATCTTAGAAATAAGACCCTAAAATACTGTGTCAAGTGATAAGACTGCTACAGAGATGCTGATTGCACAGTATAATTGATTGTTTCAGACCCACTTAAGACTCGTTATTTGGTAGAGGGGATTGCTGCAGATCAGAAGCCAGGAATGTTTTGACCTTTACCGTACCCAGTGACTTCAGATGAGACAGTAGAAGTTTAAGACTGCAAAACTAGAAAGTCTTTATGAGACCCACCATCAGCCTTTAGCTAGTGAGTTGGCTAAAAAAAATTTTGATGAAGTGAAACTCGATAGAAGCGTCTGTGGCCGGGACAGGGGGCCTGGCCTTGCAGTGCTGGTTGAGAGCGGCCGGGACAGGGGGCCTGGCCTTGCAGTGCTGGTTGAGAGCGAAGCCTGGGTGGGAGGGAGGCTCAGGGATGTGCCCGCCTGGGGGCTGACTGCTGGCGGTGCCTGCATTCCAGGGAAGTAGGCCTGTGGGCATTGCCTACCTTGTGACCCTGCCTGTGTCTGTCTGCGTCCAGGAAGCTAGTGACTTCTAAGCCTTTCCAGAAGCACTGCTGGCATCAGAATTCTTCATGACTCCTTTGATAGTCTTTCTAATTTAAAAACAGCTTGTGGGTTTAGTTTTAGCTAGTAATTGCTTGTTTGATCCAGGTTTGTCAAAGACTCTCTCAGAGGCCCTGATGCAGCAGGTACAAATTTACCTCGGTGCTTCTCTTGGGGCTGAGTCTGGTTACCGGGTGCCTCATGGTACTTAGAGGTAGCTGGAAAGGGCACGGAGCTATGAAGACGTGTTCTGAGACTTCTGTGAGTAGAAGTCAGTTGGGAAGTTGTCTCACAGGTTAACATGCAGGTTCCTGGGCCCTGCCCTGGAGATGATGACCGAGGAGGCTTGGGATATGGGTCATGTGACTCATTCCAAGTAGGCCGAGGCAGATGGGTGGCTCACATGCGTGGAGTTCTGTGGATTTGTTGGCATTTACAGAAACCACCCAGCATCTGTAGTAACTCCATGTCGGGTACTTTTTGTCAAGAGCCTTTCCATGAATCTGAGACACCGTTTTCTTAAGCTGCTGACAGCAGCACATATAAGCACGTTACTGTGTGTCCTCACCCAGGACATTTGCCACGTGGTGGTGTGCGCCCAACTACTCAGGAGGCTGGGGCCAGCCCGAGCATCACAGTGAAACCTTGTCTCAAAAGAAAAAAGAGGAAAAGAGAAAACAAAGAGAAGAAAGATTATCATGCCTTTTCAAGTATTTTTCCTCCTTGTTATTTTAGGTCAAAGATCGAGGTCCAGAGGCCACTAGGAGATTTTTTAACTGGTTTTACTGGAGCATTAACTTGGGAGCCATCCTTTCACTGGGAGGCATTGCCTATGTACAGCAGAACGTGAGCTTCTTTACAGGCTACCTCATCCCTACGGTGTGCGTGGCCGTGGCTTTTGTGGTCTTCCTCTGTGGCCAGAGCGTGTTCATCACCAAGCCCCCAGACGGCAGCGCCTTCACCGACGTGTTCAGGATTCTTGCTTATTCATGCTGCTCCCGGCGACGCAGGGGTGAGCGCCTAAGCAGCGGGTAAGTACCCTGTCCTCGTCACACAACCTTTGGGGGACTTGCCCGTCCTTGGTTACAATCCCAGCTAACGCCCCCCCTGGCTGGCTCTGTGGGTGCCACCCCAGATGTCCTCTCACCTCCATCCCCTAGAGGTGGCAGCGCAAATTTGGCCCTTACAGACTCCAGTGCTTGCTTTCCTCCTCTGTGCCCAGCTTCCTCTCCCTGCCAGAGCAGTTGAGAGCTGCTGGCTGTTGGGAGGCAGATGATACTGATGAGAGCTTGCAGATGTCACAGGGGAGATGTGCATGCTGTCTACGAGGTGTTTATTTCCAAGAGCCTTGAATACATTAGTGAAGAAGTAAGCAGTTGATTGTTTTGTTGGTTCCTGTATTTTCAGAGGCAAGTTGATTGTTTTGTTGTGTCCTGTATTTTCAGAGGCAAGCTACAGGCTCTTTCAGTGGGGCGGCAGTCTGTGGGCTCTGGTGTCAAGGAGCCACCACACCTCCCTGTAGACACAAGGTCGCAGCAGCAGAATTGCAAGGTGCAGTTAGGCGAGCCAGGCCTCCTCTGTCTCTGTGTTTTGGTGCTGAGAGCCCCATGAACTGGGGTTTCAGAAGAGAAAGTCCTGGGCCTGGGAACCCCTCTAAGTCCCCAGCAAATTGTGACTCATGGTCATGCCAGGTCCTGCTAGGTAAACCCAGCCAGAGACTGCAGAAGCTTTTGTTACTTGTTGATGTGTGCTTTACCTGTGGTGAAATCCATCCCCTTCAGCCCATGGCTGTGACTTGTGACAAACTCATGCAAGTGGTGTCGCCACCGTGTAGTCATGGTACACGGTGCCCCACCTTGGGGAGGACCTGGGACCTTTGTGGACAGCCCCCTCAGTTGGTTTGGTCAACCCAGGCTCTCTGGTAGTCACTGAGCAGGAGCTGCAGCACCTGGCCACTGACCCTTCCCACCTGCCTCCTGGGCAGTGTGCCCTGTTGCCGCAGTATTCGTTGGCCGATTTGCACATCTGCATTCCTATGCCTCTCTGTGTCTACCTTGCTTGTGTTTGTGGAGCCACAGCACATGTGTCTAACAATGCGCATGGTAGAGCTGAAGCTACCCCGAGATACCTCCTGTGGCTTGGCCTCTTTTGCCGGGGCTGAAACCTCTAATCGCTCTGGGCAGTCTGGTGGACCTGCTGGAAATCTTGGGGCCATTGTGGCCTTTAGACCCATAATTCCAAACTTTGACTCGTGGGACCACATGAAGAAATTCTCAAAAATTAGTTTCCCTGCTTGGCAGCAGACCTAGTACTTTGCCAGAGCCTCTGTACTGATTAGAAAAAAGCGGTGTGTTGCAGCCTGGGTGTTTTTTCAGTGGATCTGATACCCAGTGGAAGGTGGTAGTTTTTCTAGCCAGCCCTTGAGGTCTGTGTTTGTGTGGTACTGACAGGCTTCTGCAGGAGGACTGGTTTGCTTCAAAGATGTACAGGACACGAGGTTCAAAGCTGCTTTAGTAAGGAAGCTGGTTCCCTGTAGATTGTTTTTGGAAGTCATCTTGGGCAAAAGTAAGGAAGAACGAACTAGCTTGTAGGCAGTTGGTGGCATAAGGGACTGTGGGTTTGTGCTGAAGCACCTGTGTGACCTTGGCAGTTTTGGCTTGAAGGCTGGTGTCAGTGTTTTTTCCCTGGAGACCCTTGAGGCTGTTCCTGTGCTAGAGGGTCAGGAGCTGGAAAGGACCCTGGAGCTGTCTCATGGGGCTGCCCATCTTATGAAGAAAGAGTCAGGCTCAAATTGAGACTCAGATGCTAACACGAGAGCCACAGACGCTGTGAGGGCAATGGGTGGGCGGGGAGCGGAGGGCCAGTGGTGCCTTGCAGTGGCCAGGGCTGTGCTCTGAAGGCAAGGCTGCCTGGATTTGGATCTTGGTTCCCACTGTGAGTGTTGTGAACTTGGCACATTTCTTTCCTTCTCCTTGCCCTACTGCCCTCTGTGAAATGGGCCAGTAAGGCTTTTAATACCTCCTGGGCTTGTGGTCAGGTTTACCGAGTGTTTAGTGGCTGCTGCACCAAGTGCTGCACGTTGCCTGTTACTTTGCTGTGTCGGCCCTTCGGCCCGCCCTTCATGTAAGGCAGGACGGCTGTCATAGCACAGCGCTCTTCCCAGTTGTACCAATAACTGCATTCACAGTGAGCCAGCACGATTGTGCCTAACAAATCACCATTGCTTGTGAGCCTTGATGTTTCCGTAGCTAATTAAAAATCAAAACGATCGAGTGCAGTTTTTCCCCTCAAATCTCAGTCCAGTGCTGTTCCAGGTCCGCGCAGCCTTAGATGAAACCGGTGCTGTGGTCAGCACGAGGAGACTGCGGAGCAGTGGGCTTAGGGTGGTCCAGCGCAGGCTGCATCAGCTGTGGCTTCCAGCTTCCTTGAGTCACAGCCACCATAGCCACACTGACCAGAGGTCCTTCCGTTTCGCTGTGCTTAGAAATATTTCAGGCAGCTTTGTTGGGTGTGTGCAGCCAGTAAGTCACAAGATGAGTTAGGGCAGGTTCAGTTCAACGAGCTGATTTCCTACCCCCCAACTTAATTTGTTACCAGATGATCGATGGCTGGGGGTGGAAGCAAACTAATTCCTTGATTTTGTTTCCAAAGTGAAGGCATTGGAGTCTTTCAGCACTCTTCTAAACAAAGTCTGTTTGATTCATGTAAGATGTCTCACGGAGGGCCGTTCACAGAAGACAAAGTGGAAGACGTGAAAGCCCTGGTCAAGGTCGTGCCCGTGTTCTTGGCTCTGACCCCGTACTGGATGGTGTATTTCCAAGTGAGTGGTGGTGCCGTGCAGGCCTCCTTTCCTTGTGCTCGCTGGACATGCTGCCCAGCACTTAGCCAAGCACCTGGAGCTTGGAGCATTTTCTCCAAGAGTCTCCAAGATTTTTGGAGTTTTTGTTTTTTAAGTAGTGGGCTCCTTTGACCGCTTTCAGTATTTTGAAAACCTTTCTGGAACGGAAGCTCAGAGCAGGTGTGCTGCTGGTTTCCCAGGCCCTTCTCTTTAGCTTCTCGTTTGCTTTACCTGGTAGTTAACTGATCTCTGGGAGACATTTGTGGTAACGATAGCAGCCTTGTCTGCTTTCCAACCTGAGCACCATCTGCCCCGAGGGCCCCCGCCATGTCTCACCAGTGGGGGAGGGTCACGAGCTGTGGTCTCGGAAAGACACGGTGGCGCACGTGGAATAACTCCGCTTTCTGTGCTCAGATGCAGACCACATATGTCCTACAGAGTCTTCACTTGAAGATTCCAGAAATTTCCAGTATTACAACCAACCCGCACACGGTAAGAGCCATCGTGACCTCAGGCTCCGGGAATAAGTGGGTTCTTTCTGCAGGCCTGAGCGCCAGTAGTTAGCATGAATTCAGCAGAGTTACTGAGATCCACTTGTTCCTTCTTTAGGGCCTATTTCTGCAGGGCTCACAGCATTGACTAGTTTAGGCTGACTGACATCGATTACACATGAATCTGTATTCTCACCTGGTCTCCTGGTCTTATCCCCGCTGCCCCCCTTTTTTTTTGGTGCTGGGGATGGAACTCAGGGCCTTGTGCTTGCAAGCACTCTAACCCCTGAGCTAAATCCCCAGCCCCTTTCTTCCCCCTTTAAAGCACAGGAAAACAGGTGCACACTCGTGTTGCAATAAGCCTTGCCCAGCTGCAGTGTGTCGGGGGTGCTGGTGGTCACCAGTGAGTGGTGCCCAGCCTGCTGCTGCAGAGGCTGCAATGCTGTCCCGTGTCTGCCCTGCAGTTCCCCGCGGCCTGGCTCACCATGTTCGATGCTGTACTCATCCTCCTGCTCATCCCGCTGAAGGACAAGCTGGTGGACCCCATCCTGAGAAGGCATGGCCTGCTGCCATCCTCGCTGAAGAGGATTGCCGTGGGGATGTTCTTTGTGATGTGCTCGGCCTTCGCCGCGGGTGAGCAGCCTTTCCCTTTGGTCCCGCAGCACTCTGCCCCTGGCCTGGGCAGGCCCGTAGCCCAGGATGCGGAGGGCCTTGCTCTCGAGAGAGGGCAGCACGCTGCAGGGGTCAGCAACTGCTCGCTCGTCTTCCTCTAATTGCTCCTTGCACAGAGTTGACACTTTCTTCGTGGGGATCTGTTGTTGTTTTTCTTTTAGTTCTACAACCACAGAGACAGGGCTGGGGATTTAGCTGAGTGGTTAGAGTGCTGTCTAGCAAGTGCAAGGCCCTGAGTTCAGTCCCCAGCACCAAACAAAAAATAAAAAAATTTTTTACAAAATAAATAACAAACCACAGATACACTCCGAAAGGTGCCTTTCAGGCTGAACCAACAGGCTCGTACTCTGCTGCTGGTGGATTGCGAGGACAGATGGCGGAGTGGATGGTTTTTGTAAGTTAAAGGTGTTCAAAGCATGAGAACTGCACCGTGTGATTCTCCACCGTGGGTCTCGTGGTCTTCAGGGTTCAGGCCTCTCTGGAGTGTTTCCGAACGTGGTTTTGTGTGCCTGTCCCGGGGAGGGAGATTGGTCAGCTTGCTCCAGGCTCACAGCGGTGCCCCCCACACCACCTGGCAGGAGCTGCTTCCTGCGCACCTGTGCCTCCCTGAGGGGAATTGCCTTTTGAGAAACCCTTTTCTGTCTTCACAGTGCTTGTGTCTGAAGCATCGATTTGTTTGCTGATAAAGCTGAAGTATTAGCTGGGCCTGGTGGCACGTGCCTGTAATTGTGGCTCTTCGGAAGGCTGAGTCTGAACCCACCTGGGCCAACCTAGTGGCTTAGCAAGACCCGTTCTCAAAATAAAAATCCGAGGAAGGCGGGAGCGTAGCTCGCTGTAGAGGTCCTGCGTTCAGGCCTCAGTCCGGGGTGGGGGGCGGTTTTGAAGTATTTCATTTTCCATCTTGCTTTGGAGGTTTTCCCTCAATACTTGAAAGTTACTGGACCCTGAAGTGGCTCAGTTGCTGCTCCTGACTGTGTCACGTCAGTGTCCACGGTTAGGAGGAACTTGGCGTCCGTGGAGCGCTGCTGCTTAGAGGTCCTGGTGTTCCCAGATGCCACCCGCTCTCTAGAGAGCAAACACCGGAACAGTGCTCAGGAGGCCCAAAGGAATTGGTCCCTTGGCTTCCGAATCGACGTTCTGGAAACCCAGCTGAGTTAGAACGAGCACGTCGTCTTTTGGTCAGATAGGTAATTAAAGTCAAGTTTGTATGAGTAAAGTTTTTACTGTGTGCTTGTCTATGATTCAGTCTCTCTTCCTGGAGCTGTGGGACTTGGGGAAGTAAGCAAGAGCCAGTAAGAAATGAATCGCAGCAGGGCTGTAGGTCCTGCAGTCCATCTTCACTGGCCCTTCTGCAGGGGCTGTCCTGTTGCTGGAGGGGACGGGTGTGTCCCCTGGGTCCCTGTGCCCTGGGCTTGGGCATCTCTGGAGACAGGGAGGTGTGGCAGGTTCCGGGTGTGGCTTCTTCCCTGCCATTTTCTCTTTCGGTTTCTTCAGTGGACGCCCTGAGAGGTTGTGGTACTCACCCCCCACCCCCCGCCCCATTTCTCCACATTGCTGTGCAGGAATCCAGGGCAGAGGAATGAGTGTTGAGATTGCCCAATCAGGGCCCGTCACTTCCGCTTTTATGGAGTACTAGCAAAATGAGGAGAGGTGGAGTCCAGTAGTGTGACCAGGGCAGATGGGAAGTGTCCATGTCCGGGCCAATGGGTGGAGATTGAGGACACCTAGTGCGTGTGTCCAGGCTTGTTTTGTTGAGCAAACGGCCAAATGTTACGGGAGAGCTCAGCTCACTGAGGGTGCTCAGGAAGAGTGCAAATAGCTTGTCATTTGCCTGGAGCACAACTTATTAAATTTAATGTGAGCAGCTGTATTTCTTTTCTTTTATTTCTCTTTTTCTTTCGGAGACAGGCTCTCTGAAAGTATTTCACACAGGCTTTTGAACTCCCCACGTAGCCCAGGCACTTGTGGAGATTCTCCTGTCTCAGCCTCCCGGGAGCAGAGAGTACTGGTGTGCACCACAGTGTCCTGCAAGCTGCCTGTTCCATGCAGCTGCACTCGTGGTTCTAGTGTTGCCGAGGAGCATTCCTGGGCTTGAGGAGGCCAAGGACTTCAGGGCCAACCAGCATTTAAGTAGAAAAGAAATTGGCCGTTGTCCCTGCCCGCCCCCCCAAGTACCCTAAAGGCCTGGCTGGTGGCTCATTCTCTGAGGCTCAGATGTGACCAGGCAGGTCCAAGGGGTTTCTCCTGGTCAACCTAGGAAAAAGGTATGTTAAGTTGTTAGGTCTCATTTTTCCCTTTAAAAATTGTGTATTCTGAATTTTATCTCATTTTAAGGTAACCTCAACTCTCTCTTTCCTCTCTGACATTTTTGGCTAAAATTTCGAGACCTCTCCCCCACTTTGGCGTGATGCTTCCCTAGCGGATGCCTCCGGTCTCCCAGATCACCGCTGTCCCAGGAGGTGGAGGCTGTGGTGACCTGGAATAGCTAGCTTGTGTTTCAGGTTTCTTGGCTGGTTTGAGCAGGAAGGAATGTTGAATTTTTCTCAGATTAAATTGCTTTTTCCTCCACCCCCAGTTTGGTACTTGGACTTTTTGTTTGCATTGACTTGATTCTGTCTGTCATGGAGGCTCCTGGGGCTGTGATTGGCCGGGGCTCCTGCCCCTATGTCCATGCCGGGCTGGAGTCCCACGACGCGGCTGCCTTCCTCCTTGGGGCTGACCCCCATCCCCGGGTCCAGGTCCTAGCTGAAAGGTGTCTGAGCCTGTCGTCCTCTGAGATGTGATCTGTTGTTTAGCATTTTTATCTTTTCTCTGATTTTGTGTGGATTTTGTTTTCTCTCGAGTCACTTATGTTATTTTTTTTAAAAGGCACTTTCAAATCATTTTTCTCAAGTTTTAAGAAAATGTATAAGTGGACATAGTCTTTTAAGTAAATCCATGGTCCTGTCCATTAGTCTTGCCAGAATTGTATGTATTTTACTTTGTTTCTATGGAAGTATCAGCATCTCCCTGCTGGTCTAGAGGTTAGGATCTGGAGCTCTCTATAGAAGTATCTCTTAAGTATCAATTTGACTGTTACTAAGGATTTCTTTTCTTTTTTTTTTTTTTTTAGGACTTCTTTTTTAAGGTACTGAAAATTTTTTTTTTTTTTGGCACTGAAATTTTGTATCTATTTAAAGCTCCCAGTTTCCTATTGGAGAATTAAGATACTTCCTATCACTTTGAATTTCTTTCATGATTTTCTTTCTCATTTATCAAATTAAGTTCTTCAAGCCCTTGCATTTATTCTTTCCTGTTTAATAGTAAAAAGATATTTAGTGCTAAAATTTTGCAAGTTACAGCTATTTGGCTATGTAGCATGTTTCAATTTGTTATTTTGTTCCTCGTGTTTTCTGTGAAAACTAAAATTTTGAGTTCCTTTTTGATCTGAGGTTAAAATCAAATTTTTAAAAATTTACTGATACATTTATGCTTTTGTTAACAATAGCTCATTTTGTTTGGAAGTCGGGCGCAGTCGTGGCTTTATTAGTCCCTGGGCAGTTCGAGGTGTCCGTTGTGGACCCATTGTAGGGAGCTGAGTAAAAGGACTCATCTGTTTTAAAACTGCGGGCTGTGCTGATCATGTGCCCCGCCCCAGCCGTGGGAACACAGCCCAGGGCCTCCAGTGCACTCTGCCCCGGCTAAACCCGGAGCTGCACCCTGAGCCGGATTGGGTCTTTCATAGTGGAGTCCTGAGCTCCAGTGTCGGTGGTGGGCCTGGGGCCCAGGGGGAAGGCTCGGGTCGCATGCAGGCCCTTGGTGAGGTGCCATGGGCTGAGCATCAGCCTGCTAGTGTGAGGTTCCTGAGGATAGGGCTCTGGTGTCACCTGCTTCTGAGTCATCCAGGTGTGGAGCTTCCTCAGGAGCTTGGTTGCTTCTGAGTCTGGGCCTGGGTTTGCACCGTGGGTCTCTGGTCTTGGGGGAGGTGTTCCTGTGTTCTCTCTGTGGACCCCGGGCATTGCCCAGGTGAGGCAGCCCTGGAGGGAAGGCGGTGCAGGCGGGGCCGCCCTGAGCCTGGTGGTTGGAACCTGGGTTATTTACCTCCCCTGCTCGGTAAGCGAGTGAGCACAGCTGAGGCTGTGAGCAGGGGAGTGCTGCCCTTTGGGGGACTAGTTGTTACTTCTATACATTTTTCTTCATTCTTCCCTTGGTATCTGTTGTGCCGTCTTCTCTTCTTTACGGTTCTGTGTTTACCTGTCTCATTGTGGCTTGGTATCCACCTGTGGGTTGTGTTTTGGCTGTGTTTTTTGTCTAATCCATACGCGGTGTTTTTTATTGTTGTTGTTTCGTTTTTGGTTTTTTTTGCTTTTTTCAAACGTGGTCTTTTGACTTGCATTTTTGAACTGCTTTGAGTGTGGAACTTTTCAAGGGAGAACTTGGCTGTTTGCACCCAGAGCTGGGTGTTGGTGGTTTCACCATCTTTTATGTCCACGTGGATGGGTGCTGCCTCGTCAGTTCTCAGTCCCTGAGTCTGATTGCTGCTGCTTCTGGGCCCATCTGCTCCCTTGGGACTCCTCGGTCCTTGCAAGAAGGATCTCTTTCCACCGCTGACCTCCCAGCCTCCCCCAGGACTGTGTCCCCTCCGGATTCTGTGCTCTGCAAGCAGCTTTGCCAGAGTCATTTCTATTCTTTTCCTCATCTCTTAGTCTTGGTCTCACATCTGTCTCCTCCTCAGCCAACACCTCCTATTTTCTCTGTTCCCTGTCCATCCCCCAGTGGAAAGCGGAAGACCCTGGGAAAGAGAGACACCCTGTCTCCAGAGTCCGTGTTCTCCAGTACAGATTGTAGTAAGAGCAGAAGCGGGTGCTGTCCACAGTGACTTCTGGCCCTGGGCCCAGAGTCGGTAGTTGCCTCATCTCGGGGTACAAAGCCTGTTGACGTCCCCACTGCTAGCCCTCCGTGCCCGGTCTTTGTTGTCCTTAATTTTGTTTTTCCTTCCTGTGAAGCAGGATTTTATCCAGCTTATGTTCTTCCTTACAGGGCCAAATGTCCACTGAAATTGTGCTGAGCATGGTCACCCGTGGGCTGGCAGCCCGGGCAGCCAGCTACTGTAGTGGGAGTGGGATGGAGAGCCACAGGAGCACGGGCCCCTAAATGGGTGGCGCTGCCCCAGGCCTAAGGGTCATGGGCTATTGTCATTGCACATCACGTGCAGAGAAGACTCACTGTGACAGTCCCCATGCCACGCGAAGGCTCCTTTCCAGAGCATTCGAGCTGGGATAGTTTGCTGTGTACACCGGATCTGTACCGTGTCTCTGCGCAGGGGATGGGTCCCAGAGGCTTGCGAGGCCCTCCAGTGGGAGTGGGATGCCCTGGCTGCGGCCTTGCTCTGCTGGGGCCCCTGCGGGGATTTCTTTCAGCCTGGGCATCAGTCAGGGTGTTGGGAGAGAAGAGATCGATGCCAAAGAAACAAAGGCACCACATAGTCACAAGAAAAACCCCTCTTTCAGTGTCGACACTGGCCCAGGGGAGTCGTCCGAAGCCTGAGCAAAGACCGAACGAAGGGTGCAGAATTTATTTGCAAAACTCCACCCCGCCAAGATTGGATATCCCTTGATTGGACACACAATTTTTCACCTATTTGTATACAGACATTGTTGGATTACAATGGTTACAACAATTTTCACCTACTTTGCCTGAGAATCCAGTTACCTCACTTCTTAGGAGTGTCTGCTGTGTCCACTTGGTCAATCCTGTTGTTTATCTTTACCTTTCTTACAAGCAGGGCTCAAAGGTCAGCCCTCCTTAGCACAGCCCTTACTGGTTGTTATGGAAACATGGAGCTGCCAGTCTGCAGTTGTCTGGGCTTCCTGAATTTGTGGCAGGAGTTGGTCTGCAGGGGTGTTGTTTGGGATGCTGGTTCCAGAGTTTGCCTTCTTGTCTCCCTGTGTTGTCCCGTTCTGGTCCTTATACTCAGCTTTTAAAAGGAACATTCTGGTTTCTTTTTAATAGTATGTATTTACAGTACAAAAGGAACATTTTTTTTTTTTTTATTAGTATATGTTCAGGGTACACAATGATTATGTTCACTGTTGGGAGCTGCTACATAACACTTAGTTCTTTTCGTGTCCCCTGGAGTTTTTAAATAAGTACATTTCTGTGGCAACACTGACTGTGAGTGAAGGCGCTATTATTTCATGTACAGTAAGAATTTCTTAAAGACATAACTTGGTGTTATCCTGAACATAAGAATGTAGTCCTAGAGATTAATCTTTTTGGTTTTTTTTTTTTAATTTTCTTTTGGTGTTTGTTTTTGAAACAGGGTCTCATTGTGTAGTTCAGGATGTCCCTGCACTCACTGTGTAACCCAGGCTGGCCTTAAACTCGTGCCGATTCTCGTGCCTCATCCTCCCAAGTGCCGGGATTAGAGACATGTGCCACAACACCTGGCTCAGGTTAATCCTTTAAAGCTGTGTTTTGATTATTTTTTGCATTATGAGAGTAGCTCTTCTGCTCTTGCGTACTTCTTCCTTGAGTTGCTGTTGTGCTTAACATGTGACCAGCGACTTCTCCCACTCCCTGCACTAGGTCACTGTTCTGCTAAGAGCTCCTAGAAGTTGCTTTAAGAAGATAAGTTTATTCTTCAGTCTGTCACTATGGCGGGGGAAACATCTCTGAGTGTATTACCTATAGTTAAGTAACATATCCGCTATTATTTTTAATAGGAGGACTGTTTAATATTTCCTTAAGTTACATATGGAGGTGGACAGCGAGCTGCTGCCCTGCTAGACAATATACTTCCCGGCAATTGTAAACCCGGCAACAGTAAAGAATTAAAGAAACTGAGTTTAAATTAAGAGAAAACAATTTATTTAGAGGACAATTTATTTAAAAGTGGGGAAAAAAGGAGGAAAAGGAGATGATAGATAGCTACTCGATGAGTAGGGAGCATTCGAAAGCAGAATACTCACGGGCCCTTCCTTGTAGCCCCTTTTCATTGAGGTTTTTCCCTTGGGTCGGCCCTTGGAATCTGATTGGCTCTTAGGCTTGTCTGTCACCTCTGCCTCCATTTTCTCAGCCCTATGACCTTTGTCTTTTGGCAGAGGGCAAGTTTATGGGCAACCTTAGGGTCAGGTAATGCAGATGTAAGAGTGGAAAGGGAGTTTGTTTTCTTTATGTTAATCAGATTACCTGGGGCCTTCCCAGAACTAGTCTCTTTGCCTTTGTCTCCTTAACTGTTGGAATAGTTTATGTTTCTAACTATTTGATTATAGCTGTCTGGCTTTTAGAGTCTAGTTATAGAGGTCAAAATTGTCTGTTAATTTTTAATAACATCTAACGAGGCTCTTACCCTGTCTTTTCCCCACCTATGGGTACCCCGTCCCTACATTTATCCCTGGACCCATTTTTATTTTTCTAATAATTTCTTTTTGCCATGGGGTCTCACCGTGTAGCCTGGTGGGCTCAGGTGATCCTCCCGCCTCCTGAGTGCTGGGATTGTAGGTAGACATCCCTGTGCCCAGCTGGCTTCCTGTCTCACCTTTGAGAGACACACGGATGCACAACAGGCCAGAAAGTAGATTAAACATAGAATGTGTCTTCCATGGATGCTGTACAAAGCACCAGCAGAAGCACAGGTTGGATGTGTTTTAGGAGCCGCTGACAGACAGCTGGAGATTTCTCAGCTCTGGAGGCTGAGGCTGCTGTCCTGGGCCTCACCCTTTCACCCATTTTAGAGTCATTGAGACATAAAATAATAGCAGTCATCTGGTTTTCTAGTTGAATTGCAAGTGCTGATAAATACTGTCCTGACCCCCTTATGAATTCTAGGAATCCTGGAAAGCAAAAGGCTGGACCTTGTAAAAGAAAAAACTATCAATCAAACCATTGGCCATGTGGTCTACGACGCAGCGGATCTGCCCATCTGGTGGCAGGTCCCACAGTATGTGCTGATCGGCATCAGCGAGATATTTGCCAGCATAGCAGGTAAGCTGACACAGCAGGAGGAGCCGGGTGTCTTGGTGCCCTCGTAGACTGTGTTGGGAAACAGGCTGTACTCATGCAGGTTTTGGTAGGGAGTTGTGGTTTAGAATGTGACTTATAAGTAAATGCTAATCCTGTGGCTGAAGTTCCTTTTGGTATAAAAATATATTCCCAAAATTATTTTCATGAAAATCATTACCTACCTTATAGGTGCCACAGGAGAGAAAAAAAATCGCCATTGGGCGGTTTCTGCCAGGCCTGGGCTTCCTTGAGAAGCCCGTCAGGCACAGCAGAGCTGCGGGTCTCAGTCACATCTCACGGCTTCCTGCCGTGAGTGGAGATTCATGGAAAGCAGCAGACTCATTTTTAGAGCATGTCGTCACAGGCCTGTGTCACTGTAGTGAGGATCTGCATTGGTGTGGCATGGACACGGGCATCGGGGCAGGTGTGCCGCTGGCTGCTGGAGTGAGTGGGGTACAGAAAGGGAGCGAAAGTGAGGGTCATGGGCATCACGTCCTCCCAAGAAACTCACCGGAAGTGCTTTCGGCTTTGTGAGGGATACATCACAGCAGGGTGAGCCTTCATTTAGGACTATTGCGTGTCTGTGTCCAGTTAGTCTAAAAATCTGAATTTATAGATGAACCTACTGAAATTGTTTTGCAGTGTTTTGCTTTTGAAATAGAATTCTTAAGTAGATTCTCCATTTTAGTATGTGTTCTCAATTTTCAAAATCTCTTTCCTCAAGAAGAGAGAGGTTTGTTTCTTAGGAGCAAAGTCCTCAGAGCTTGTCTTAGTTACTTTCTCATTACTGAAACAAAATACCCAACATCCAAATTCAAAGGAGGAAGGTTTATTTAGCTCACAGTTTGTAGAGGTTTCAGTCCATAGTTGGCTAGTTCCAAGGCAGGGTGGCTTGGCAGAGGGGCATCTCAGAGGAGAAACAGTCCGTGGAGGGCAGAAGGCAGGAAGTGACAAGCAGCAAGCAACACGCAGCAACAATAGCAACCTTCCTGTCTCTTATATTTTATCCAGGCTATCTGGTAGGTAGCACTCACATCCTTGATTCCAGTGTCACACACCTCAGATGAGCTGCCTCTGGAAAGCCCCACTATGACTGCACGAGGTTTCGGGGTTCATCTAGACCCAGGCCACGACAGAGCTACTGTCAGCGGCAGGCGCTACCTTCAGTCTGAGGGCGTGGCGGGTGGGAGGTGGCCAGCTCTGTGTCTCGGTGCTTGTCACCTAGCAGCCTCCCTGCTCCTCCCCAGGTCTGGAGTTCGCATATTCGGCTGCCCCCAAGTCCATGCAGAGTGCCATCATGGGCCTGTTCTTCTTCTTCTCTGGTGTTGGGTCCTTTGTGGGCTCGGGCCTGCTGGCACTGGTGTCTCTCAAAGCCATTGGATGGATGAGCAGCCACACGGACTTCGGTAAGGGCTGGGTCTTCTGTTCTGAAGCTGGGTGTTGTCGTGACCAGAGTTTTTCTGTGCGGGTGGTTTCCTGGGATACCCCATGGGTGGCGGCCCCGCGCACCTTCTCTGCTGGCGGCTGCCATGCGGCTCGCGTCCTTGCTGCCGTCTCTCAGGACATCCTGGGCCATTGCGCTGCCGCCTGCTTCTCATGTCTGTAGTCACTGTCATGGGGAGAGCTGCCTCACCAGTTCCCTTTTTTGTAAATTTTTAAAATTTTTTTTATCAAGAACATGTATTGGTACATTGTATACATAATGATCATATTCAACATGGTTATTTTGTACCCATACACGAGGCATCTTAGTTTTCCCCCCTTCTCTCCCCCTCCTTTCCGTTCCCCTACCCTTCCCTATTTGCAACAGGTTTATTTACATTTTTCCATTTTTTCCCTTTTTTCTTTCTTTTCTTTTTCCCTTCTTTTCCCCCTTCTCCCTATCTAGTTCTCCTCTCTTTTGAATACTATCTTTTTTTTTACATAATATCTATTGTACCTCTTTGTCCTTATTTACACTTACAGTTTCTTATATCAGAGAAACAATTTGATGTGTACTCATGAGTATCTGATTTATTTCACTTAAGAGTGTGTTCTCAAGGTGCGTCCGTTTACCTACAATGTCTCTAGTTTGCCAGTTCCATTTTTTATTTCACTTGGTTTTATACTTTTTTTTTGTTTGTTTCCTGACAGTACCATTTTCCAATATTAAAAGGACTGGGGTAGATTAAATTTACTTTTGTTTTTTAGTAAACATTATTCCTGATCAGTCATAATAGGATTTCATAGGTAAGGCCAGTAGATGGCATATTGGGTACTGGATAGACTCACTCAGAAGGTGGAGTTTTCTTTCTGCCTGCTGATGGTAGCTTTTTAATGGACCCGCCGATGATGATGCCTTTCTTTTTCTTTTTCCCTCAGTCTGTGATCCGTGAGGACAACCGTGCTACTTTGTCATGTTTAGTCACGCAGCCTTTGCCCGGGCTGGGCCATACTTAGCCACTTGGAGGTGGATTTGGTACAGGTTTAGGGACTTTTCTCCAGAAACTGCAGAATTCCCAGCGCCCTTCTGTGATGGATTTAGAACTGTCTTCAGGCAAGCGCAAGCCTGTGACGTCCTGGTGTGGTCATGTCCAGAAGCATGGCCTCTGCTGTCCCCGGACCTTTGCCTGGCTCTGCAGGGTGCTCATGTCTCCTACAGGCCCAGGGCCAGGGCTTCCGAGATGAAGGTCTGAGCCGTGGCAGCCAATTCCCTCTTCGGTGGGCAGCTCTGGGTGAGGGTGGAGCCGGGGTCTGGTGCTGGGACACACAAGCAGCTGAGGCTCCTCAGGGACCAGAGCTCCAGTTCTCAGCACACAGGTCTGCCCTTGGTTTGGTTCTGTTGTTAAATGTGTCGTGGAGCGTTGACAGGCTTGTCATTCTCCTTCCTGTGAGTGATTTAGTCTCTTCCAGCCGTCCTCACGTTACTGTGGCCCCATGAGCTCCTGCAGCGTCTGCACAGTCTCATGTACGTTTTGGGCGGCAGGTTGTGTCTGCTGATAGGTTTTCAGAGCAGGACCCCAGCCTGCGCTCTCCCGGGTATAGCAGCTTGTCTCCCATCAGCCAGAGTTCGGTCTGTGCAGTGAGCAGGCCTGGGTATCAGGCGTCGGTGGTGTGGGCTGGGGAGAGAGCAGATGGAGTGGACTCCCTCCCAAAGGGTTTTTGGCTGCTGTAGAAGGGCCAGCCAGCCCCCTCTGGGCCCACTGCGCCTGCACAGCTCCCCTCGCCCTCCTGTCACCCCCACAGCACTCTTACAGGTGTGAGGCGGGTGGACCACTGGGCTAGCGTCCAGGACTGACCAGGAGTCACTATGCAGCCACAGATGAGGGTCTTAAGGAAGAGGTCCCAGCTCATTGTTACACTGTTTCCTTTTCCACATCTTTGCTGGGAGCTCTTTCTTTATAGTTGTTTAAACTGGGATCGCCATTCCTGCCATCGAGTGTCCTGATCTTAAGTGTGCGACACGATGTGCTTTTATCCAGCTCACAGTATGGGGCGTTTCCAGGGTGCTCCTGTGCCTGTCCCAGCAGGGTCAGCGCTGTTCCCAGGCATCGTGGAAGGCCTGGCCTCTTCTGCGTACCCGCTGACGTCAGGGAGGCCTCCTGCACAGCTCGCTCTGTTGTGAGCACTAGTCCAGCCACGCACGCCATGGCTGGCTGTGCTGGGTGCTGGTGCTGACCAGGTTCGGGCTCTCTGGAGTGACGCTGTCACAAGCATTCCTGTATGCATGTAGGTGGACACTCACACTCAGTTCTCTGGGCCAGAGTCTGTCTTGTGAACAGAACCCCTCTTTTTTTTTTTTTTTTTTTTTTCCGGTGCTGGGGATCGAACTCAGGCCCTTGTGCTTGCCAGGCAAGCACTCTAATCACTGAGCTAAATCCCCAGCCCCTAGAACCCCTCTTTGTACTGGCTTTATATGCAACTTGTTGGGATGAAGAGGCCCAAGGAAGCCCAGTGTGGGTGCTTCTTGGGTGACAGGTGCATTTCTGAGTTTCCTGCATGATCTGCAGGGAAACGGGTCCCGGCGAGCTGGTGTGTCCTGTTCACGGGCCCATGCGCCGAACAGAGTTTGCTGTGCATTTGGCCTGCCATTGGTTTTAGGGAGAGTTCATGTTTCCAAATTGGATCACACAGTGGGCGTCAGGACCTGGGTGGGTGGCGGGGTCTCTGTCCACCAAGGGCTCTGAGCGTGACGAGGACAAGCTCAGCATTCCATAGTAAGAGTCACCTAGGGGAACTCTGTCTTCTGAACCCAGCAGCCTGAGTCCGGTAGGAAGTCAAGGGCCTGGCTGGTCTCTGCTCAGATCGACGGGGTTGGAGACTGTGTCTTCTGCCCCCTGCATGAGTCTGAGTCCTTTCGAATGTGCCAGCACCTCCTGTGTGAGCGTGTTTATGTATGTTGGTTTGGTAAACAGGTTGTTAAACGTCTGCTGTATGTTCAGGTGGAAGGAGGAAGAAAGTGTTAAGAGTAACTCAACTTTTAGATGGCCTCAGAAAAGAGGGAGTCCTCACTCAGGCCGGTCTGCGCCACACTTTGAGCTGGACTGAGTGTGCTGTACACGTAGGATCAGGACCCCGGTGGGAGGAGTGTCGTTTCTGTTTTCCTGTGGGTTTTGTTTCTTGCGGGGGAGAGTGGATGCTGGGGATCGAATTTAAGGCCTTGTGCCTGCTAGGCTAGCGCTCTGCCTCTTGAGCTAAATCCCCAACCTCCCTTTGTTTTTTTTGTTTTGTTTTGTTTTTGGTTTTGGTTTTTTTTTAAGAGAGGGTCTCACTGTGTAACCCAGGCTGGCCTTGAATTTGTAACAGTCCTCCTGCCTCAGCCTCCCAAGAGCTGGGATTACAGTCACGCACCACCACACCTGGCCTGTTGTTTCTGTTTAAACACAAGAAGAAGAAATCAGGGTGTCTTTGGAACCCTGTCTGGAAGCAGAGCAGCTTTCTTTTCACCCGTTTACTTCCCCTCCCTGCATTGCCAACCCCGTGCACCTCTTTTTCTTTCTGTTTGGGAGGTGCCTGCTGCTGCCCCCCAGTGGGCACTGGGTGCGAAGGGCACAGTGCCTGCAGTTTGTGGGATGGGCAGAGCAGCCTGGTGGCAGAGCCGACTCTGGGGCAGGCACACGGCACGTGCTCCATGTCTGTTGCTGTGTTGTGGCAAGTCTGGTCCTGTCGCTTCCTGCCCCATTATCCTGTGTCCACATGCTGGTGTCAGCCGGTGGGAAGAACACACTGGTTCACAGAATCGATGGCCTTCAGCAGGTGCCGAGCCTGGACCCTTCTCCTCATGATGGCATGGCTCGTTACAGCCGTGGGGCGAGTGTGTGACACCGGGCTCCTGCACCGGAAGCCTGTTGAGCTCCATGCTCTATGATGTGACCTCTGTTCCGTCCGCCTTCTTCAAGACTTACTGGGACTTGAGCACTGTAAAAGCCACAGTGCTGCTTGGGACAGAGCTGAGTGTTTAGAGTGACGTTTTGAGGTACATGTCAGTAGGAGGGCCCTAGACCTGAGGGTGTGTAGGGAAAGTGCTCTCTGGTGCGTGGGGTGCTGTTACAGTTGTTGCCCCTGGCCCGTGGCAGGCATGACTTAGAGGGGTTCACATTAGCAAACTGCAGCAAATCCAGGTAGTGAGCCTGACCGTCAGCAGTGGCATTCTGTCCCCAGTGCGTCAGCTCTGGTGTGGAGAAGCATGCAGATCCCGTGGCCAGGTCACACAGTACGTGCAGGTTGGGGTGGGCAGGGGGAGTGATGCTCTTCCGTCACCTGTGTTCCATCCTCAAGCCATCAGCTCCATGCTAGGTGGAACAATGACTGCAGGAGCCTCCTTTAAACTGGTTCGGGGATAGAATGCCACATGGAAAAGGCAGGAAGCAAGACACCAGGCCATCAGACATGTGCTTCAGTGGCAGGAACAAAGGGCCTGGCTTTGTAACTTTCCACACATTTCCTGTTTGGAAGAAGAGAAAAATGACAGAAAGAGTTACTCGAGGCTCCGTCCTCTTGCTGTTAGCTTTCCTGGGCTGCGTGTGGCCGTCTTGTCTTACCCTGCTTAGGGACACTGCCCCAGCCCTGCGAGGCTCTTCTGGGCACTGGGGAGCTGCACGGGAGTGGCTCACGCCCCCACCTTCGCCAGAGGTTATGACTGAGCCCCTGAAGGGGCCAGGGTGGCTTATCTGGCAGTGCTCGGAATGGCAGAGCTGACTCCGATGGCCCCAGAGGAGAGACGCCCTGACCCTAAGGTGAACAGTTGGGAGGACACAGCCTCACCTCTCTCCCCTGCTCTCCAGGCAACATCAATGGCTGCTACCTCAACTACTACTTCTTTCTGCTGGCCGCCATCCAGGGAGCCACCCTCCTGCTGTTCCTCATCATTTCTGTGCGATACGATTGGCAGCGGGCGCGAGGGGATGCAGCACCCACCAGCGCGAGGGCCTGACGGCCGAGGCTGAGGGCCACAGGACTGGTGCTGGGTGGCCCTGAGCCTGACAGCTTCCCCTCCGTGCATGTTCCCTGGGCTGGCTCTCCTTCCCCGCCTGCCCACCCCCAGGAACTTGGTGAGTGCCTTACTGTGGCTGTCTCCGCACACCGGGCCCTCCTGCGGGGAGGGACAGGCAGGTCTGAGGTATGCCGCTTCTGTTGTCAACTCTGCTAATCCTGTAGCTGTGTGTCCCGTGCCACAGAAGCCCACAGCTAGAGTGGGCGCTGGGGAGACCTCAGCGTTTCGGCACCCTGATTCCTTAAATGTCATCACTTCTTCCCCCAAGCCAGATAATCTTCCCCTCTTAGAAAATTAATAACATTTACTTGTGTTGAGGGAAGGGGGGTTCTTCTCAGAGATGAAGGCATTGTTAACCGCTGTAGGTTTGTGTAAAGGTCACATTTATGGTTCCTTCAGAAGCCACAAATCGTGCCGCTGTCAGGTTCTTCGATGGGGCTCAGTAGCGCGTAGATGTCATCTGCTGCTTATTTCTGAGACCGTTGACGTGGGTTTCTCTTTATAAGTAGGAGCTGCATCACTGATTACATAGGCCATGTGTCCTCTTCAGGCCACAGAGCAACGTAGGTGTCCCAGCTGTACTCGGCAGTCCTGGTCTGCAGTTCCGCTGTGGGCCCCAGAGAGGCTCAGGCCGACGCTGCTGGCCTTGAGGAGAATGCTCTGTGAGCAGAGCTGGTGGATGGGGAAGGATGCAAAGTGTTAACTATGAGCTTGCTGTTGGACTGGGCTTGTTCTGACCTGTTGGGTTCTGAGTTTGCCACTAGATTATTCTGTATTTGTTCATTGCTGTATTTCTGGTACACTTTTATTATAAAAGCATCTCATGTGTGAGGCCCGGAGCCAGTTCCCCGAGTGCTTTGTCCACATCCATCATCACCTCAGCCTTAACACACACACTGCACGAGGCTTCCGCACTCGGTCGCAGGGCAGCAGCAGGCTTCTGGTGGCAGTCTGTGTTCCTGGCACCGCCCTGGGTGTTCCCGGCTGGGCTTCTGAGGCCAGTCTGTGCCAAAGTACAGTTCGACACTTGCAGGAGCCAAGAGACCCTCCCCAGAAAGCTGCCAGGCAAGCCCCGGGGACTCTGGCTGGTGGAGTTGAGTGCAGGTGACACTAGAGGTTCGCGTTCCCTTCAGAGGGTTGCAAAGCCCTGCTCTGCGACGTCAGTTACTTTCCAGAGGCGTCAGTTCTGTTTTCAGGTGTCACTAACCTGTGTGGCCCAAACACGACTGTGTAAGGGTTCTCAGTCAGTGGCGAGGCCCCTCACGGCCCTGCAGCCTCATCCAACGGGCCCGTGCTGCACATCACACCCTGCGCTCTCCTCGGAGGGCCGGCGGTGGGCCAGCTTCCGCCAGGGCTGCGGCCCTTCCCAGTGGGCAGTGCCAGACAGCGGCCCTTTCAGTAGCTCCCTGGGCCTGCCAGAGCCCTGTGCACTGCTGAATCCTACTAATAAAAGTGGGCGATCTCCAGCATCGCCAGGTTGTTCCACTTGGTGTCGAATGTTTCATCACTTGAAAATCGAAGCACATTAAGGATGAGTGAAGAACTGTAACAATGTGAGATTGCTGTGTCCTGCAAAATGATTCGCTGTTATTAAAACGGACCAAGTACTTTATGGGGATTTTCAAGTAGGACAGAGTCACTTTAGTGGATATGTTAAAATGTTCTAACACTCTTTCTTTCAAGAATTGTGTCGTTTAAAGAGAATCACACATTAGAAGTGATGTGTTGGGTTAAATACGTGAAAAGGAAAAAACAAAAGGGAGAAATCAGAGCAGTGTACAGAGATGACTAACAGAATGAAGGACTGGCATTAGCTAACTTCCGAGTTGGCCAGTGTTCAGGACTTGGCCACGCTGCTCGGGGAGGAAGCCAGCCCAGAGGCAGGACTAGGTCCCCTCACTGCGGGAATGATGCAAAGTGGCCAAGTCCTGCCTCTTCTTTCCGTGCTGCTTCCCAGGACATAGGACCTGGCAGAGTGGCATCGAGGAGGACAGAGGGTGGGGAGGGTGGCAGACTGCAGGAGCGGCCCTGGCGCCGTGAGGAGCCAAGGGAGGTGGGTTCCCTAAGCCCAGCCTGGGCGGCTTAGTAAGATCCTGCCTCAAATAAAACAAAGCAAACCTGTTGTCTGTGTGTGTGTTTTTCCCTGGAGCCTTGTGGTCCCGAGTCACTAACCAGCCTGAAGCACCTGGCCATCGATGTCTGAAGGGGTTTCACCTGTGCAACTGCAGGTGCGGAAGCGTAAGCCCGAGTCACCTGTGGGCAGCTGGCTGGCGCGGGGTCGCCTGGAGCCTGTGTGGGTCACGTCTGCTGAGCCCTGGGGCCCTCGGGGAGGGGTCACAGGTGGCAAGCAGCCACCCTGCTCTGACGGAGGTCAGAAAAGGGGGTGCTGCAGGGCAAGGGAGGCTTCTGTTTCAAGACCAGAGAGGTGATTACTTGTGGGAATTCCAGCCTGTGTGTTACTGGCTGGGCTCGGGCGCAGGCGAGGGGTGCTGCCGCAGCACACAGCCTCCCTCGCCCTGGCTGAGGGAAGCCGGGGACTGCACCCGGAAAGGGGGCTGGCAGACAGCCACACAGCACACGGGGCTGGCCCTGGACGGGGGTGCCAGCAGAGAGCAGAGGCTGCTCCACACCACCGTGAGTAGTGTCCCCCGAGACTCCCGTCACCTGGGAGCTCTGAACGTGGCTTCCTTGGAAACAGGCTCTTCCCAGTTTGGAATCAAGTTAAAATAGGGTCAGACAGGATTAGGGTGTGGTCTCGCTCCGCCGTTACGGAGACCTTGCACGGGGACAGAAAAGTGGCAGAGCGGAGATGACTGAGGATACCAGGGACTGCGTAGCGATGGAGTCTGGAGGGGTGGGGCCCGTGCAGTTGTGAGGGGTTAAACCTGATGCTCGAGCCGGCCAGCTGTGACACTGTTACAACAGCTACACAGCGGAATCTACATCTCTCAGTCGTCCCAGCAACGTTCCCCAAATAGTGGAAATTCCTGCCTCCCCGTTCTATGGATTAGAATCCAGGACTGGTCCCCAGGGCCTAGAACAGTGTCGGCAGGGCCCGGGAGTATCTCTGCCCTCTTTGGTAGCTTCCAGAGACCTCGGACCCAGCACGGCTTTTGCATGTGGCGCCCACCCCCACCCCGCCCTGCCTCCCCTCCACCTTTAAGGCCTTGTCCAGGCACCAGCAGTGAGTGACAGCTTCGTCCTCCACACGTGGGTTCCCGGGAAGGGGGGCGTGGATGCCATGGGGCTGCCGTTCTGCACAGCACCCACCAGAATGTTCGGGCAGCCAGAATCCAGACGTTGGAGCCGTCTGCGTGCAGCCCCGGTGTGTCAAGAGGCCCGCGATAAATCAGAATGCCTTCCCCACAGTCAGTAAAGTCACTAACCTTGCTCCCTCTGGGATGGTAGTGCTAATGGCCAACAAAATTAAAATTTGTTTTTGACACATCTGGGCATGAACTTTTATACTTTCACTGCATAACTCGCAGTGAGCATAAATTCAGACATGACCAAGAGTATCAGTTTTAGGAAGCAGAGTTAGGAAGGACACAGGATCCTCCGGGGGCCGGCACCGGGGCCCCGGCCCTGGTAGCGTCTCGGCCGTGTCGCAGACATTTGCCCTGCTTGTTACGGCACTGCATTCCCCGAGAGCTGCCTGTGGGGCTGCTTTCCCCCTTCGCTCAGCAGCTTAAAATCCATCCGGGGATCCCAAAGGGGCTGTCTGGGGCCATCCCTAAATGGGGTCTTTAAGGTTGCGGAGCCCGTGGGGAAGGGTTTGGTACCGCAGGTGCTCTTGGGCTTCACGGCCTCCTGCACGGAAACCTGGGGCAGAGCTCCACAGACAGCATGTGAGCATCTAACACGTGCACGTTCCGAAGTGCAACGTCTAGACTGAACCAACGAGGATGCATTATAGCACATCCTAGTTTTTTGTCAAGAAAACACAAAACGGACTTGAGCAGTTTTTAGGGCTCCAGCTGGTACTCCTCAAGGTGTACAACAGTCTCTGAGACCAGCTCCTTTATTAGCTGTGTGTTAAACAGCAGGGAGGAGCCCGAGTCGTGGCCCGCCCGCCCCAGGTGCTCACATCCGGACCCTGGGGCCTGGGAAGATGGCTCTGGGTGAGGAGAGACCTCAGGTATGATTAGCATCCTTGAGATGAGGCGGTTCCCTGGCGCCCTCGGCGGCACAACCGCGGGGTCCTCTGCCGGGGTTTGCGACTTCTCTTCTGAGCTGAACAGGGACTGACACACTTGGGTGATCAGGGAGCCGCATGCGTGTGCATTTACACCCAGCGTTACACACTTGGAACCGGAACCCAGCTGCGCAGACCCAGAGGACCCTTTTCCCCTGCTCTCCAGGGCTCTGACGTTTCCAAGATGTAAACCAACCCAGAGCTCAGCAATTGTGGTGTCCTGGATGCCACACTGAGTTCACGACATTGTTCTGGAAGACTTGCAAAGCCGTGGAAGCAGGAGCGTCAGATGGAGAAGCAGCCCCTCCACGCTGTCAGGTGACTCGTTCATTCACTCATATCATTCCCTCACTCAGCCTGCGCTCCCTAGCTGGCTGTGCTTTAGACTTGGGGGCTGGGGGTGGCAGTGAACAAAACAGAGCCTGGAGTTCCCGTTTCAGTGAAGGAGATGGATGGTGTAAACAGTGCAAACCACACTTCAGGATGTGCGAGGTCCCGGACAGCCGCAGGGGACAGGAGAGGCTGGTGCCATGGAGGAAGCAATGCCAGCCAGCTGTGGCCAGGAGCCAGCTTGCGGATTTCTTGGAGGGTGGGGTTCTAGGCAGGAGATGCTGAGGTGAATGCCCTGAGTCAGGGAAGCTTGGTGTGTCAGGTAAGGAAGGGAGGAAATGAAGGAGAGAGGGTGGAAGGAAGGCTGGCGTGCAAGAGAGGGCGAGGCGGGTGCCCAGCTGGGTGCCCTGGACCTTCTGTACCTTTGGAAATGCACCTCAGAACTGTTTGGGTACAGGAGGGGCAGACTTGACCCACCAGCCCTATCCCCGCTCTCCCAGGGGTGCTTCCTGGCTGCTCTGTGCCGAGCAGGTCTCCAGCCCTGGATGTTTGAAGTGGGCAGGGATCCCCTGAGCCCTGAGCTCTGTGTGGTTGGAGCAGATGGGGGTTGTAGTGGTGGTGGTGGGGAGTCCCAAGCCTGCAGGGGACTGAGGTCACCCATATCCCCCGCCAGCCCCACCTGGCTCCACTTAGTTTTGCTCTTTGGTCTGGGGACAGCTTTTTCCAGTGGACCTGATGTGTGTCAGTTTCCTGCTGCTGCTAAATTACCAAACTGCTGCTCACGTTGCTTCTCCAAACAGCTGGAATTCATTCTGTCCCTGTTCTGGAGGCCTGAAGTCTGAACCCAACACATTGCAGGCTGTGCTCCCTCCCAGGGCTCTGGAGGAAGTCCTCCCTCACCTCTTCGTGCTCCTGGCGCCTCCTGTGGGCCCTCAGTGGGTGGCAGCTTCCTTCCGATCTCAGCCTCCTCCAGTGTCCCTGGGTGTCCATTCTGTCTCTCACAAGGGACAGAAGCGCAGGCGCCACACTAAGTTCCAAGCCTCTGCCTGCTTGGATTTAAGACCCGCCTGTTGCAGGATGGCGTCAGGCTCCCTGCGCTCACCCTGTTCAGGTAAGGTCACATCCTGCAGTTCCCTCTCAACCCTGAGTCAGGAGTTTTTCCACAAAAACGCAGACTTCTGAAGACACCAGGAGACAGTCAAGATTGGATTCCAGTCCCCAGGACATGTGCTGGAGCTGGGAAGTCTTTCTGATGTGCCCTTCCTGCCTCTCGTGCCTCAGCCTGGCTGCTGGATGCATGTGCACCACCCACC
The DNA here is from genome assembly GCA_004026905.1 of Hystrix cristata. Classification (NCBI taxonomy): domain Eukaryota; kingdom Metazoa; phylum Chordata; class Mammalia; order Rodentia; family Hystricidae; genus Hystrix; species Hystrix cristata. The sequence goes on from PVJO010005497.1 coordinate 70,046, forward strand.
CTGGCCGGGTGCTGACCGAGTCGCCCTGGATGTGCTGGTTGTCAGAGCTGGCCGAGAGTGCCGAGGAAGTGCTCAGCATGGATGGCCTCGTTCAGCCTCACTCAGCGAAACAAAATCGCCTCCCTCTGAAGAGCCCGGCGGCGGGGAAGACAGGCCCTTCACCCGGTCTGTCCACAGAACTTCCCTGATAGAGGTTGCGGAGTAGGAGGCAACGTCTCCGTGAATCTCGATATCTTGCCCAGACAGCCCACTCCTATTAAGTACAGCCATTACGCCCCACACTCATTAGCCCAGATGGCTCTACCTCCACTTTGTCCAAAACACAGAGGCTCTGTGTGGTCTCACTTTGCCCGCAGGAAAAGGATCTGATTTCTGTTCAGTTTTATCCTTCAAAGATCTGTCAGCACTGGAGAAATGTTTATAGTCTAAGGCTGTAAGCAACAGAAATCCACCCCAATGGCGTAAGCACAATAAATAGGAAACATGTTTAAATAAGGGAAAAGGCCACAGGTGGATTACAGGTATGGCTGGATCTAGAGCTCACCCTTGTGTTGCCAGGACTCAGTCTCTCCCTATCTTTTGGGTATGGTTTTATCTGTGTTGGTTTCACTCTCAGCCTTTCCCAAAAGGCTGCATCTATCCTTTCATTCTGCCAGCTTTGAATCCTGTGAAAATTGGCGTTCCCCTTCCTAGTGGTTCCAACGAGAGTCTTGGAATTGATTTCACTGCCTCCAGCTGGCATGATCACAGACACATGCACCTCATGCTGGCCAGGACTGGGTCACATCCCACCCCTAGAACTCCCTCAACCCAGAAAATAATCAGCCACTGGTCATTTCTACCCAAGTGTGAGTTTCCCGCAGCGTGGCCTTGCTGGGGCAGTGGCCTTGGACTAAGGGCTGAGTCCCACAGAAATGGAGACCCAGCTCAGAGACAGACAGGCCTGCACTGAGCAGCCGTGAGGTTACGGGGCCTTGGGCACCGGAAGAGAAGCTGCGTGGGGCAGTGGAGGGCGAGCAGAAGAAGGCCGGCAGCAAGGGGTCCAGAGAGGGCCCAGAGCAGAGCAGGAGAGTGGAGAATCCACTCATACCCAGGGTGCCATGATCTCTGCCATGGCCCAGCGTGTGAGTGTCCTGCAGAGAATCACCACTCGGGCTCGAAACAGGACGTTCTTGCAGAGTTTGGCGGCCATAAGTGAAGTCACGATGTCTAAAGGACTGAGGGTCTAAAGGACTCTTTCAACTGGTGGTGGCTGCGGGCGGCCATGGTGTTGCTTGGCTGGCAGACCTGCCACACTCTCCACCCAACCACTTGCTCCACCTCCCTGCACTTGTTACCCCTGCTGATGGGAGAGAGCAAAGCAAGCCCAGACACAGACAGCCTGAGCCTGCGCAAGAGGAGCAGGGGCTCATCCTGAGACAGGACCCTAAAACGACACCAGAATCGCATAGCAGAACCAGAAGACTCAGGCGACACAGATGAACACAGCCCAGCATGGTTGCATGCTGAAGGCCGAGGCCCTGTGGGAGAAAAATGTTGACATCCGGGTTAAAGTCATGCTCTACCTGGTGACACTTCCTCCTCAGTTTCCAGAGGAGGATGCTGTTATGTTTTGTGCCTAGATGTTCCCCCAAAGCCTCAAACACACGCATGCATACACACATTCATACATACCTGTGTGCACAAGTGGATATGCTCACACAAATCCACGTGTGCATTTGTACACAAGCAAATCCACACATCCATGAATACATACGTTCTGGCCCTGTGCATACATGTGTTCACACGTTCATGCACTCATGCATGGATACATGCACTGACATTCATACACAGCCTCACATGTGCATGAATACACACACAGTATACATGCTAACACCCCTGGAGTTGGCGTTTATCCTCCAGCTCCCTGCTCTTTCTCCTCCAGAAGCCGTCATGCCCAGGGCCTGAGTGGGAGCGATAAGGGCCCCCCCTCCTTTGTTCATGGGAGAAAAAGGATAAACGAAGTGGGGACGGAAAGTTGGGCTGAACCCTGGGTGATGCCTGCTGTAATACCACCTGCTTCTCCAATCACTGATGCTCTTTGCACTTCAAACCTGCTCATGTACTTTTCTTTCTACTTGGAAAGTCCTTTCCTTTTTAATTAAAAATGATACAAAGTTTCCTATTTAAAAATATATGAAAGCTAGACATGTAACTAAGTATAAAATGAGCTGTCTTTGGTCCACCACCTGGTGAAGGAAATAGCAGTTTCTCGGTGCCCTGAAGCTCCCATCCTCTCCCCCTCCTCGTTGTAGATGTATTTTTCTTCCTGGTTCCAGTACCTTCATCTTGTTCCCTAGAAGTTATTTTCTGTGCATTTAACTCTCGCAGAAGTTGAGGCATGTGGTACGTAAGCCTTCCTTTCTGGCTCGCTTCAGTATCCTGCGTGCGGCTCCGCTGAGTTGATGCTCTTCTCTGTCATCCGACCCTTCTCAGCCTCACGTAGGATCTTACAGCTGCATCGCAGTGACTCCTGCCAGCCGTCTTCAGCAGCAAGCAGAGCCGCACTGAGCGTCTCAGTGCGCTTCTCCCCACGGTGCCCTGGGGCCCTTGCTTCTCCCCAGGCGAGTGCCTGGGCACTCCTAGGACTCTGTGCACAAGTCTCCCTGCTGAGAAACCCTCAGATGGCAGCTCTGCCCGGCCCCTGGCAGGACTGGGAGCCCAAGAGCACGTCCCATCCTGGCCGCCAAAGTGTCCTGAGTAACTCCGTCTCTTCAGCTGGACTCAGACCTCCCACAGTGACTCTGAACTCGACAGCAGAAGGCTGAACACTCGTCCTCCAGAGACTGGTGCTTAAGCAGATCGCTGAGATGGTCCTTGTCACTGTCCCTCGGGGTCAGTGACGACTAAAGGAGTCACTGCAGGCTAAGTGCCCGGGCCAGGCAGCCGCTCACTGTAAAAGCGCCACATGTTAGCTGCTGTTCGTCCCACGGGGAATCAGCCACGGGTCCCACGGGCCTGGATCCCCCACCTGTGGCCTCATCTCCACCCTCTGTCCCCTCTGCCCTCCCTGCCTCAGCCAGGAGCCCCCACCTCGGGTCCCTGACGCCACCCAGGATGGATCGCAGAGCTTCTCCACCAGCCTGCAGGCCGATTCTGGCTTTAAAACGTCATTAGTTCATTTGATTATTGAGACATACGACACGGTGTTTTGGTGTACGTGTGTGTGGTGAAATGATCACTACAGGTGAGCAAATGAATGTACCATCCCCTCCCATAGTTCCCCTTTTTGTAGTAAGAGCACCTAAAATCTTTGATATGCAGCACGATGTAGAGTTTCACTGTGATTTTCACCTCTAGACGTCATCCTACAGAAAGACGTGCTTGCCCTGTGACTTCCACTCCCTCCCCAGGTAACCAGCCGCCTCCCATTTTCTTCATTCGCCTTTTGCTGGGATTCTACATCCAGGTGCAATCACGCAGATGTTTTATATTGACTTTTAGTTAAACATAACATACGCAGACTGGTGATCCTTGATGTAAGTGTGCATCCTTTCGTCGGTTTCTAAGTCACAAACGCCTCCACTACTGTGCTGCCGTTATTTTTTGGAAGAACGTATCTTTCCAATGTAATTACCTAATAGAAGTTCAGAACCAAAGCTTCTGCATAGCGGATATTCTTTTTTATTAACTCTTTAAATATTTAAATTAATAATGAAATATTCAGTCCAAATGTTTTCACAGGCAGAGTCCTCCTGGCTTCAATGCAGAGGACAAATGTTCTTGGTGACACAAAACCTTTCAAACAGATGCCCTCTGTTTTGATCTATTTTGCCAAATTTAGATGCAGCGAAACTGTAAGCTGTCTCAATTTCCTTCCATTCTGACACAGAATACAGATGTATCTAATTAAATATAGGAGCTACCAACAGCCTCTTCCTCCAGGTCGGGCAGCTTCAAAGCACGATCCCACGGTTTCAGAATTAAATCTCGCCTGTCGCTTCGTCCTCTCCTTGTTTAATTTGATCCATCCTTCCCGAGCTTCTGCAGGGATGAACGTCAACGTCTTTCCGCTTTTCTGCTTCTTTTAACGATTGCAATTTGCTAAAAGCTTCCGAAAGCTAATGTTTGCGCTACCCCATTGTTTGAATGCCCTGATTAAAAGTTCGCATCTGATCGTGAGCCGCATGCAGTCAGAATCCCTAGATTTTACAGAATAGCTCAATACCACGAGAGGACACTAGACGCATTTATAAAGCGTCTCTCCAAAGATGCCCGTGTTCCTTAAATCCGACTGCAGAAGGGCCCCAGACGAGACAGGCACACTGCTTCTGGGAATTTTCCATGCCCAGCTCAACCTCAGTGCAGCAACCTGGGGCCCACTTCCTCTGCACGTGTGGTGATGGACACAGATCTAAACTACAACTAGAACCTGTCTGTGTCCCAGAAATTATCCCCAAGACTTCTTAAAATGACACACGTGTGTTGTGGTCCACTTCCAGGGCGTCAGGGGCCCCCTCAGTCTGGTGGGCGTCAGGCGCAGCCCTCACCAGGTGACAGCCTTGCGTTGCTGGACACAGCCTGTTATGGTTTGTGTCTAGATGTCCCCCCAAAGCCTCATGTAGTCATCGGTGGGGCTGGATCTGGAGTGTGTGATCACTAAATTAGTCTACTGATTGCCTTGGCGTGGTTCTTCCGGGATCAAGGATGTGATGCTAGGATTAAAGGTATCAGGATTAAGGGCGGGAGTGCTACCCACTTTCAAACCAGGTAGTCTGGATAAGATATAAGGGACAGAAAGATGCTTGCCTATCCCCCTTTTTGCTCCTCATGTTTACCTTGCTGCCTTCTGCCTGTCTGCCAGGCCACCCTGCCTTGGATCCAGCCAATTGTGGACTAAAACCTCCACAAACTGCGAGCTAAATAACCCTTCCCTCCCTTAACTTTGGGTGCTGGGTATTTTGTCTCAGCGATGAGAGGAAAGTAACTAAGACACGGCCTTTGGGAAGGTGACCACGACCAGCCTCACCCAGGACACACTCGCTGGCCTTGCTTCGTCACGATGACGTCGAAATGTGACAGCTGGCTTTCCCTGGAGCCGGGGGCTGGAAAGGGACTGAGCATATGGAAAGGGACTGTGGGGAATGGGACTTCCTGTACCCTGCGTCAGAAGGGACACTGTCCTGTTTGCTCTGCTCTGCCCGTGAGCAGGTGGGGCAGGATGACCACCAGCACAGTCTACTGGTCACTCCACCGTCCCACGCTGGGCACAGGTGGCAAGAGGTGGGGACACTGGGTCTGCTACAGCCTGCTGGACACGATTATGAGCTGTGTCTGCTGCACTGTCAAATTAGAAAATTCAGCTTTGTACGGCTTCTTAAATTAATAGCCCACTGCGTCCACCTACGATTTGGTGCTGTGCTAAAATACATGTGCATATCGCTGCTGCAAAAGCAAATACTTTATCTTCAATGTTGAATTTTTAACTGAATTTATAACAGCATCCACAATAATGTCAGAGATTTCATCTGCAACTGGAAAAGCTTCCAAAACTTTTGCTTTGATTTTATGAATTGGCGAGCAAATTCAAACCATTATTGCAATAACAGGTGTTTCACTGGGAGCATCAGATATAAAACTTGTGTCATGTGCCTGTTTGAGAAGTTCCTTGGTGGAGAGTGGAGCCAGCACCTCTCTGCTCTCTGTCCAAACAGCCAAGAAAACAAGGATCCGAGATGATCCAAATTGCTTGTGACGAGCAACCATTTTTCCTAACAGAAAAGCCACGTTTTGCCACAGAACAGAAATGCTGCTGCAGCATCACTATGTGTGAAATCATCATCTCGGGATGACGATGCTGTCTCCTCTTTCAGGGGCAGATGAGATGGTAACTGCGTGTGGACGTGCACACGGGCTGCTTTACCAGGTGCTCACTGTATAACTAATTCGTAAATTATGTATGAATATAGTAACTCACGTAAGTTAATAATTTCTTCATGTTTTCTGCTTTCTGTATTTGTGTTATATGTAACTCTAAAAACTTTTCCACGAAAGAAGGCCAGAACATTTTGGCAGTCCCTCAAAAATTCGCACGAAATTACCCTCTAACCCAGCAATTGCGCATCCAGCTTTATGCTCCAGGAAATGGAAAGTAAGGACTCAGCCTGTATATCAGTGTTCATGGTATCATTCCTACGAGAATGAAAGGCGGAAGCAGCTCAGAGGCTTGCCAGTGGAGGAATGGACTGTGAAAGTACATGCCCACGTGGCAGAGTATTATGCAGCCATGATGAGGAAGGAAGCCCAACGTGGGCTGAAGTGTGGATGACTCTGGAGACCGTGAGGCTGAGCGGGAGAAGCCAGGTGGAGAGGGCAGCACCTTGCCTGGTTCCACTTGCAGGAAATGTCTTGAACAGCTAAATCCATGCTGGCAGGAAGCAGATGGGGGCTGCACGTGTGTGCTATGTGTGTGCACCTGGGCGTGTCTCTGGGTGTGTGTGTATGTTTCTGTGTTCATGTGTACATGCACATGTGTGCACGTGTGTATGCCTGTGTGTGCACATCTGTGTGCATGAATGGACTGTGTAGCAGCCATGGGGACACAACCACAGGTGTTGTCCCTCACCTGCCTGTCCCGTCGCACCTTCTCTTGGCAGAGCCGCAGAAAGCCCCGTGGTAGGTGAATCCCTGTGAGACTTCCCTTGTCCTTGGACAAAGGCACAGCACCCCCACGTTAATAGCATCTTTTTGTCACCTCAAACCAAACTGCTCCTAATAAAAAGGAGAATTGCTTCATTGTGCACAGCTCTCAAGTTATCCCCTTCCATCCTTCAAAAACTTTTATATGTTCCTCACTATGGAAAGGAGCCATCAATGGCCCATAATCCTGTAAAATGAGAAATCATATATTTCTTTTCCTATGACAAAAAGGCTCAGCTCGGTGAGGAGAGGAGAGAGCCAGCTGCCTTCCTTTTAATGACTGTGACAGAGGTCACCTGTTTGCGGCAAGGAAGAGAGATGTCCGGGAGGGGGAGGCCTTGAGCTTGGGCGGGCTGAGTGGGGACAGGAGTGAAGACAGGAGCGGGGGACAAGCGGGGCGGACTCCAAGCTCCAGGGTCTGATCCTGAGCTATCACCAAAGCCTTGTTTGTGGCCCTGCCCATCACCCGAGTTACCTAGAAATAAGACCGACCCAGAGGTCAGAAGAGCTGCCCGGAGCTGCGGCTCGGGGACCTTCCCAGGACAGCCTTGGCGTCCCGTAAGGCAGATGTGGAGAGACTGCTTTATGGGGAGGATTTGCACAGGGAGCCAGTCCAGCATCAGAGCATGCTCTGAAGGCAGGCAGTGTGGGCACAGCCTGGGGACAAGGCCCGGGGCCTGCGGGGGCTGAAGCCAGCCGTCTTTCTGGGCCCGTGGGTGATCCAGTGGTCTGCTCATGCCAGGGGTCTGCCTGTGTCTCACGGTCTGCCCGTGTCCTGTGCTCCGCCTGCACCCTGCGGTCCCCTCCAGCAGGTGCGTCTCTCTTCTCACCATCTCCTGACTCACTTTAGAAAGCCCGGCCTTAGTTGCTTCCTGGCTCTCCGCTCTGTCCCATGTCCCCTCCTGTTACCCAGCCTTGGTCTCTTTCCTCCCAGGAGTCACCTTCCTCCTGGAGACCATCCGGGTGGTTTCTTGTGAAGAATCTATTTTTCAAATAATAAAATCACACTTTGTATTATTTTCTAGGGCCAAGGTACCAAAGCACCATAAACAATGGTAAAACAACAGATCGCAAGGTCTCTCGGTTCTGGAGGCTCAAGTAGAAACTGGGCTGCTGCCAGCTGGGCTCATGTCCCTCGGCTGCGCCACGTCACCTGAACTCTGCTGCTGTCTTCTGTGGGGTCCCACTTGCCTCTCCATGTCTCAGTTTCCACTCTCGGAGGCCATCTGCCACTGTGTCGGGTCACCCTGGCCAAGAAGGACTTCGTCTCACCGTGGTTCTGTCTGTGGAGATCGCATTCTAAGGGACTTCCCATCGCGGGGTTCTGAGCAGATACACAGCTGGGGGCCAGCTCAGGACACTGTGATGGCTCTAGAGATGGTGCAGAGCAGGTGTGGGTGTCACACAGGCAAGCAGCAGAGGCCTCGGCCGCACCTGTGCCGCATCCTCTGGGTAGCTGAGCCATCCTCGGCCCTTCTCTCCTAGTCCTATTCCATTCACTTTTTTTTTTTTTCCAGATGGGGTTTTGCTGGCCTCGAACTCATTATGTAGCCCAGGTTGGCCTCAACCTCATGATGATCCTCCTGCCTCAGCCTACAGGAGTGCACTACCATGCCCGGCTCCCTTCTCTTTTTTTGGAAATAAAACCAAATGTTTAGGGGCAGAGCCCACCCCAGCTTTCAGTCTGAAGTCTTCCCTTAGCTCCAGAGGTAGACGCTGGACCGCGCAGTCGGTGGCCATAACCCAGAGAAAGTCGGTTCTAAGCATTTCGCTTGAGAGGTGAGAAGACACAGAGGTCTTTCCTGGAGGTACTGAGAGGCTCTGAAGCCTCCCGAGGGTCCCTTTCCTGCCCACCCAGGAACGGAGTTAACACAGAGAACGGCCGGGCCGAGAGGCGCACAGACCTGTGCAATCGAGTCCTTACACGGCTGCCCAGACCCAGCTGCACTTGAATCCCAGCTATTTTTGCTTCTGCTCCCACATTCTCTCCACTTCAGCCATTTCCAGTCAGCTTTCCTCCCTCTCGGGACCAAAAGAGCCCCGACTTATACAAAAATCTTGTAACACTTTCCATTCTTTTCTCCCTTCCCCCCTTGTCTCCTTTTTTACCCTCTCATTCCTACTGTTTCTGTTTTCTCTTCCAATTTTCTAGATCTCTGCCAGTCACACCACCATCACTCTTTTTTGCTCTCTTTGTTGTTGGTTATACAGATGAATGGATTTCATCTTGGCTAGTTTGTACATGCACGTAACATACTTTGATCTTTTTCACCCCATCACCCCTCACTCTACTCTCTCCTTTCACATTTGGGTGGGGGGTCTGGTGCCTATATTTTCCTCAGGTCCATGCCCCTGTTACCCACCCTTTCCACTCCTTCCCCTTATTCCCTTCCTCTTCTCTAGTGACAGTCTCCCTCCTACTCTCTTGCCATCTTTTCTTAGATTCTACCATCACGAGGTGTCTTTGGGCGCCATGTTGAATCGATGGACCTTGGTATCAAACAGGATGCGGATGAAGACATTTGGAGCTGATCCTGGGTGACGTGGTTCCTGGTCCCAAAGAGCACTGGACGTTTCCAAATGGCAAATGAGGCTTCATTTTAAGCACAGGTATTTCCTTTTGAAAACTGATTTTCCTCACCCAGAGGGGCATAGACTGAAGAGCTGTAGAATTAGTTTTATTTGTGATAATCTTTCAAGATTTTAATATTTACACTCAAGTCTGGGCTTCCAAGGGAGAGGCACTGTTCTCACTAACTTACTTCGCTTCTCTGATGTTGAATTATAAGCAGGCAAGAGGGAGCAGATTCTAGTTTTATTTGTGGCATTTGTTCACTGAACGTCCTGCTGGAAAAAGGTAAAAACGTCTCAGTTTGTCACCTCTCCTGCCCACCACAGTGGAGCCCCCCTGAGCCCCCACCCCACCTGCTCTTCTCCTCCCCTAGAGGAGGAAGAACAAGGTCTCTGGCCCTCTGGCCCTCTTTGGTGGCCGTGTTGCCCCCAAGCTACAACTGTACTTTGAACAGAAAATGCACGGGAACTGTGCTCAGTTCTGTGAAAATCAATTACGGTGATCGCAGCTTCAGGATAATTAGGACACTTTTTAGAAGTTTTGAGAAATGCAGCGGTGGGTGTCAGGGGCAAGACGAACTTGAGAATGGGACCCAAGACCGGAAAGTGGTTCCCGTGGCAACGCACCTGCCTAATAACACCACGTATCCGCGGCTGCCTTCACACCGGGAGGCTGCCCTGCCTTGGGACCCATCTCCAGCCAACGCGGGCATCTGTACCCGGTACCATTGTGGCGGCCCTGACCCCCCGTCCCCCACATACAGGTCTTCCTGGACACGGTATGTGACACCCAGAGTTGGTGGTGTTGGGCCAATTTTCCTTTTGAGGAGCCCACAATGTGACTTAGAGGGGTCACAGTGTCTTTGGCTCCACAAAATGAATTCACGGCCACCCAAGGGCTGATGGAACCCAAACCCCCATGAGTATTGGGTGTTCTGGGCCCTGCCCTGACATCTGTGGGCCCCACGTGAGAGCAGGAATGGAATTCACGGCCCGCGTGTGTCCCGGCCTCACGGTCATGACCTGGGCTTCAAATCAAGCGCGTTCCCACCCCTCTCCTCCGGCACAGGGAGCCTCCACCCACTGGAAGGCAGGTCCTGACTCCTTGGGGCAGGCTGTGGCCGGACAGGAAGCAGCAGCCTCTGTCCTTGGCCCTGGTCTGTCCACCTTCCTATCCCACCTGGGTCCTTCTCCTGTGGAGGTCACCCATCCTGAGCCCAGGCGCCTGGCACGCTGCCACTTTCGGCTCCTCCACCTTCACTGTCTTCCCTCAGGTCGGGGCAGAGGTCCTGCTGGCCTGGAGATGGGCACAGGGCCTTGTGTGGCAAATGTTGGGTCCAGGGACCTTGAGGAGGGCTCCTGGGGGCCTGGGCCTGCAAGGACACGTCCTGCTGGCCTTCTCCTGAGCTCAGGTGGCCGCCTTGACAAAACTGCAAGCCGGGTGGCTTCACCGGCGGGTGCCTGTCCACTGTAGCTCAGGAGGCTGCGAGTCCAGGGCCAAGCTGCAGGTGGGCTGCTCCTGCGGCTCCTCGGAGTCCTCACCTGGCCTGGCCTCTGCCATCGTCTTAGCTGTCTCTGTGTCCAGATCTTCTCACAGGGACACACTGGCCGAGGGACCACCCTGTGGCCTTCGGTCTCCTCTTTCTCTAATATGCTCACATTCCGGGGTCAACGTGGGCATTTCCACAGACACGGTGCGACCCATATAGCTCCTACCTGGGAGGGGTGCAAGGAAATTGTGATGCGCAGGTGGACGAGAGCTGCCTTGGGTGGGGCCCAAGCGTGGACCCACCTTCCCAGTGTACGAGTCCACAGCACGTTTTATTCATGTGCCATCAAAGCTCCTGTCCATCTCCTGCTTTGAATGACCCCTTTGCATAGCCGGGCCATTTAGTGGGTTCTAGATCCTACCTGGCACCCAGCACAGTCGTATCTGCCCATCACACTGAGCCAGGATGAGCCAGAATGAGCCAGGTGTGAAGCACAGTGCTCTTCATGGGCCCGGTGGGAGCATGGCCGACGGTGCCTTGACAATCAAGGGTAACGAGCTATTGGCACGACCAAGTGTGGTGCGTAGACCATCGTCCAACCTGCTGCTAGACTAACCACTGTCAGAACTCAAGAAGGAAAGGAAAAAAAAAACTGCCAATGATGTGGATGGGAAAAGCAGGTTTCCAGCGGTTTCCAGAAGAGGGAGGATTTTCTGCATGAGGGAGGTGCAGACAGCTGTCACTTATGGTGGGAAAACCTTTCATGATTGATCGAAAGATTCCAAGTTTATGGTTTGGGCCAAAGGTGCACTGAACGAGACTAGTTTTTCCCTCCTCTCTCTCGAGAGCTGAGTTTGATCATTGCTAAGGAGGAAACACCAGTGAAGCATCGACTTCCCTTCTGGGGCTCTGGGCGAGGTGCGAACTGCCCGCCTTTGTCAGTCTGGGCTGGGCGGGTGCCCGGCCCTTCCACCCCTCAGGAGCCACAGTGCCTTCTCTCTCTCTTCCCGCAGCGCAGATGGACGGACAGAGCTTCTGAAACATGGCTGCTGGAAGACAGCCCGATCCACACCTGCACCCTCGGTCCCACTGGGGCCGAGCTTTGGGCCCGCTCTCAGCCCACAGCCAGGGACCAGCGAGTGAGCTGTTGAGGTGTGTAAGAGCCACGTGGGAACGTGGTGAGAACATACCAGCTACTCCTCATATAGAAGACTAATGTTGAGAACGTATGACGAACTCAAAACAATTAGACCCCCAAAATAAAAGACCTGGTCAAAACACGGGCAACTGAAATGAAAAGTACACCGAAGAAGTACAAGTGCCAAAATAAATACATGAAGAAATGTTCAACATCACTGCCCATTAGGGAAAAACAAATTAAAATGCTGAGATTCTGCCTTACTCTAGAAAGACCAGCCATCATCAAGAAACCAAATAATAACAAATGCTGGTGAGGCTGCAGGGGAAAGGACCCTTTACGCTGTTGATGAGAATGTAAACCTGTGCAAGCTCTGTGGAAATCAGTGTGGAGATTCCTCAAAAATCTAAATCTAGAAATTCCATTTGACCTGGCTATGCCCCATCTAAGCATCTTCCCCAAAGAGTTAAAGACATCATGTTACAGCGACACGTGCACGCCCATGTTCATAGCAGCAAAACTCATAGTAGTTAAATCTTGGAAACTGCCTACATGTGCATCAACAGATGACTGGACAAAGATAATGAGGTGGTTACCCACAGTGGAACACTACTGTGCCATAAAGGATGAACTTGAGTCGTTTGTAGGAAAATGGATGCACCTGAGAGAATAATGTTAAGTGAAATAAATTAGACACAGAAGCTCAAATATGGCATGGTTTGTCTTATATGAGAAGCCCAAGGTATAAATAAAGAGCAAAATAAAAGCTAGACAATAGGAAGCAGGAAGATCTTTCTCAAATGGGAAGGGGACCAAGAGATGGAGGGGAGGGAGGGAGGGAAGGAGAAAAAAGAATTGAGATGTGTTACGTACATGTACCAGCTCCATGTGAAGAGTGTAATCATTGTGTACTGCAAACATGGGCCGATAAAAATAAATAAAAATAAACAAGAAATCTTCCGAATGATGGTTCATGGTGGGCGTCATTCCCAGTTCGCAGCTGAGCAAAAGAAGGTGAAGGCACCCTTGGCCTGCTGAAGGATACTCAGACACGAGTGCCCAGGCCAGATGGACTTTGTTTTGTTTATTTGTACAATCCCTTGGTCTCGTGTATTCACAGAGTCGTGCAGCCACCACTAGGCCAAGTTATGGAATGTTAGGAGTGAGCATCACCCAAAGAAAACTTGCCTTCTGTTCTGGGGAGGGAATGAGCGTTAGGAGTTTGCACGCAGTGTAGTCATGCCATGTCATGGGTAATTAGAACGCTTTGGATCTGCAGAGGAAGTATGGTTTAAATAATGTGTCTGGCTGCCAAACTGACGGGGGTGGATTGTGATAGTCAGTTGTGTCAATTTGAGTAATAAATGCCCAGCTGATTGGATTAGCACGGTTCTGGGTGTGGCTGAAGGGATTCACTGAAGACAGAAGACCCACCCTGGGTGTGAGTGGCACCAACCACAAGGCCCGAATGGGATAAAAGAGGGAAAGAAGAAGGAAGGCCTGCTGCTGTTTCTTTGGAGGAGCCCCAGCCTTCACCATCACCTCAGATGGCCTCTTCTGGCTTCCAGCGTGGACTCTTCACCCGTCCGAGGGAGACCCTTTGGCTTCCCACGGGACCGTGCAGTGAGCCCAGGTCTTCCACCTGGACTGCATCCTCTGGCTCTCCAGCACTCAGCCCTTTTGTAATTTTTCACATGGGACTCTGCAGGCAGCCACCAGAAGCCTACCTTGTACAATATGTGTGTGGTGCAGGTGTGTGTTATATTAAATCTGTTACTCCAGTGAGACTGATACAGGTCGCTGTCCACCTTTTGGCAATTGTGAATAGTGCCGCAATGAGCATTAGACAGACATTCTGGTGTGAATGTGTGTTTTCAATTCTTTTGGGTATATAGCTAGGGGTGGGATCTGAGCCGAGATTTGAGCTGAGCCTGTGTCTGCTGTGTTGATCACCAGTAAACAACTGTGGGCAAGGTGGAGCTTTTCCGCTACAAAATGGTGCAGGTGGGAGGAGACCGGCTGGCTCCTGGATGATGCCGTGGGCCCTGTCTCTCCAGATGTGGCAGGTGCCTCGCATTTGTTTCTCTACAAATTTTCAGGCAGACATGATGTTCGACCCTCCTCTGCCCAGAAGCGGGCTACCCAGTGTGTGCTGCTTCTCCGGAAAGGATGTGTTGGTTGCCATGGCTACCAGTTGACACATCCGGCAGGACCAGGCTCGCTCGGGTCCGCGCCCCTCCTCTTCTCACCTGGCTGTCTGCACACCTGCCTTGGCCCTGGGCCTTCGCTGCTGATGGTGCGTTGCATGGATGCAACAGCAGCACCAGGGCCTGGTGAGAAACGGTCCCCAGACCCGCGATGACCGCCACATTTCACAGGAGCCGCAGGCGACGCCCGTGGACATGCATGATGGAGCAGTGCCAGTTCAAGCATCTGACTGTGATGTCCTGGCTCCCTGTGACTCCCACGGCAGGGCGGAGTTGGAGACGCTGCTCACAGGCCCCAGATTCCTGGGCACTAGCTTCTCAGCCCTGCCAAGCTCGCAGCTCGAGCGCATTTGCTTATTTCCAGCTGGCCCAGCCTGGCCATAGACCTCCATGTCCACAGCTCCCTTGAGAAGGCCACGCTGACCACTTCTCAGATTGGAGCTCGTAGCTGCTTTGTAAGGATCCACAGGGACTGAAGATACCTTTGACAAGATGTGGAAGGGTTGCAATTCAGCACCTGTCTGTGGTACAGGCTGTTCTAGGGGAATTTTGAAAATAACTGTTTTTCTAATTCTACGAGCAACCCATATTCATTAGAGTAAATTTAGAAGATACACAGAAGCACAAAAAGTGGTGTGCTGTTGATTTTTGGTCCCACACAGAAGGGACTCACCCCCAAACGACTAGAGTTTGGGATCATAGAGTTTGTTTCTGTTAATACCTTTAATACATTGAACTACATACATATACCTTTTTTTTTTTTTTTTTTTTTTGAGACAGGGTCTCCTTATGTTATTCAGGCTGGCCTTGAACTCACTATAGCCCAGCTGGCCTCAAACTCCTGATGATCCTCTTGCCTCAGCCTCCCAAGTGCTGGGATTACAGGTGTGTACCACTATGCCTGGCCTATCCTTTAAAATACAAGATTGGGATCATAGAGTGTGCGGTGTTTAGAGAACTACTTTCCCTTAAAATAGTTTTTAAATAGATCTACAAAGTGCTTTTTGGCCTGTAAATTACCCAAGTAATCCTGGTTTGTGGTAGGCAGAGTAGATGCCTGTGTCTTCACTCCAGGAAGCTGTGATTATGTCTCTTAGTGTGGCAAAAGTGACCACAAGTGGGAAGAAATTCAGGGCTGGTCAGCTGACCTGAGGCTGGGTGATTACCTGGGTTGTCTGGGGCTTCATGGAGTCATGGGAAATAGGAGGGGAGCCGGGAGGCAGAGACAGGTGGGGAGAGCAGAAAACCAGGGGGCGCGCGGATTGGAAGCTGCCGCCCCCCCTGGGTGTGGAGGGGGAGCAAGCAGCCACCAGGCAGGGACCCAGAAGGTGGCTCCAGAAGACGAGGCCAGGAAATGGTTCCTTCCCAGAGCCTCGTCGAAGGAAGTCCCGCAGCCCTGGTTTTAGTCTGAGATCCATGTCACACTCTGACTTCCACAGCCGGAGGATAAGCAATTAGTGTTGTTTGAAGCCACCAAGGTTATGGTAATCTGTGATAGTAACAAGAGGAAACTAACACACACTTCCCAGTTTTGAAAATACAGAAGAGCTGTTAATGAAAAGGCGTATTCTTTTTGTGCACCCAGCCACTTCTGACATCTCCTCCACCTCATGACCATGTCTGACCATTTGCTTTTGTTTGGCTATTGGTTTCTGAGAGAGGATCTTGTGTGTGGTTCACGGTGGCCCTGAGCTCACTGTGTGGCCCAGGCTGGTCTAGGATTTGAGGCCAGCTTCTTACCTCAGCCTCCCGAGTGCCAGGATTACAGGTGTGAGCCACCACACCTGGTTTACTCTGAGTTTATTTTTAATCAACTCCAGACTCTCAGGCACACGGATGTCACTTGATATTAACACCTGCTCCCTTCCCTTGTTTCCTTTAAATTGTTCATGGCTGTGCAATTATTTTTAATTCTGCAGTTGGCTACAATATACATTTTTTGGGGGGGTCTGGGGATCAAACTCAGGGCCTCGTGCTTGCTAGGCAAGTGCACTACCACTGAGCTAAATCCTTAATCCCGGTTACTATATAAATTTACATAACATTTTGCAACTTCTCCTTCTTTACCCCTCAGTTTTAAATTTTATCTTGTGATGTCCCCATGACAGGTGGACATGTTTGTGTCTCTGGGGTACCTACCTCCTTCCTTCATCTGTCAGTTTGCTTTTGGTTTGATGACAAAGTCCAGTAAGATTTACTGCTTGGCAACCGTGATCCCAGACTCTGGTTTAGCTACAAGTTGATTCTAACAGTTGGGAATGAATACACAATGAGCACAGTATTGTGCAAATTAAACTTTTTTTCACCATCACAGAGTCTTAGAATATGTTTCCATTCCTCAGTTCAAAGTAAATGGCGTCCGTGTCAACCACCAGTAGCAGTCGCTCAGTCTCAGAGCACCAAAGACGGATGGGATCCACGTCTCCATCAGCAGCCCAGCCCGAGGCTGCTGAGACAGATGCGAAGCAACTGCTTCTCTCATTTGTCCCTGCGCTGGTTGTGGGGGCCGGCGGCTGTCTGGCCCTCTGCTTGCTCCTCTTTGCTCCCGCTTGCATCCCAATGCACAGGGAAGGTTTGCTTCAGTGTCCTCCTTGGTGACCACGCCGCCATTGTCCGCTCCAACATGAGTGCAGCCAGGTGGGCAGTGTGGCGCCCACCCCCACTCCAGTCACTTCTGAAGATGCAGAGGGGGCACCCTGCAGTGCTGAGATCAGGAATGGTGGGGTCTGGGCCCCTTATTCCATACCCAGCATTCACAGCGAGGCTTCCGGAAGAGGCCCTGGTTCCTGCCCTCACCCTCGCCAAAACAGGAACTGCTGCACAAGAAGCACTCGCCAAGTCCTTCTCCACCCAGGAGCACCCCACCCATCACACACACTGTAGCGACCCGCTGGGCTGCAGCAAAGGCCCCGTTAAGATGAAGACTCACTTTGGTGTTCCTGATTTATTTGTCTAGTAGAGTGGGCTCCGAGAGTCCTGTAAATCTCCTTGGGATTTTACCCTAAGCAGTGTGGACAGAGTGAACACACAGAGCCGTCACCACTGAAGAGCTCCAGAGGCCAGCAGCCACTGAAGACCAGCTACAAGGTCCAGCACAAGCTGGCATCGGACAGCAGTGGTGGTGACCAGCAGCTGACTGTGTCGCCCGTGACATGAGGTGACCCGAGGGCTGCTAGCACAGCTGCACTTGGCTGATTCGCGGTATCACTCGGAACTGAGCTAAAGAACCTCTGACTGACTGTTAACATTGTGACTTCCCATTCTGGATTTCCCTACTTCCCTTTTCCTAGAAGAGGTGGATGCTTGCTTCTCCTGTGAAGAAATTCCGGCGTTTTCCTCACCCCGGACGCCAAAGTGAGTCCCTCCATCTGCTTCCTCACCATGCTATTTGGGAGACTGCAGCGTCTTGCTTCGATTTGAGCAGACACCTCCCCCGCTGCACAAACGGGCCTTCCCTTCCCAAGGTCTCTGTGCTCAGGTCTTCGGCTTTGGGAGCCCGCGTTCTCTTCTCCAGGGTTTTCATCCTCACGTTGATCCACAAGCAACTTATTCAAAAAAGGGCAAGATTTGGGGCTCCTCTTTTCATGGCCCAAAACTCTCTCCATGTGCCTCACCCTTATGTGACTCTGTGCCTGGCTTTAAATGTCTAGTTCATAGTGAGTTTTACTGAAAATTTGGAAGGAATTGTTCCACTATTTTGTAGCACTGAGTGTTGCTGAGGAGCAGTTGAATCCAAGTCTGATTCTGAATTACTTTTAGGTGCATTTTTTCTCCCTTTAGAGCTTTTAGGATAGTCCGTTTATCTTTAAAATTCTTATGTTTTGTGAGGATGTGTTAAGAAAGGGTGTTTTAAATAATACTGTGTTCACATTAAGGGACCTTTTGTGATCTAAGACCCACATTTCTGTAGTTCTGGAAACTTCTGTCATTTCTTTAATATGTTTTCCCCTCTGCTACCTCTAACGTCTCTTTTGTGAGCTCCTCATGGTTCCATCTTGCTGTAGATTCTGGGAAAATTCTTCCAGCTTATCTTCTAGCCATTCAATTTAGTTTTTGAGTGTCAGTAGTTTTTCGTTTTTAAAACTTTTCTTTTCTTTTTCCTTTTTTGGGACAGAGACTCACTTTGCAGTCCAGGCCAGCCTTGAACTCCCTATGTAGCCCAGGCTGGCCTCAAACTGTCTGCAATTCTCCTGCCTCGGCCTCCCGAGTGCTAGGATTATAGGAGTACCCTTCCACGCCCAGCTTTTGTCTTTTTAAATTTCAAGGGTGCTGGTTAGCTGGTTGTTTCTCTGTCCTCTGCTTGTGTCCTGGTGGAGCTGCTCTGAAGTGACAGTGGCAGTTTCTTGGACTCTCTCCTTTCCCTGAGACATTGCCACTCCCTGCCTTTCTCCCCATAGCTCCTCCTGGGCAACCCTCTCGCCTCCTGAAGCAGGTTGACCACATTTCCGGGGAGCCTGTCTCTTTCTAGAGAGTTGACAACACGTTAGCAACTATGGGCGATCTGGGTGCATCTCTCTGTCTCCTCGCTCTCCTCAGAGGGGGAAACAATTGCCATAAAAATTATTGCCAATTTGGGAGGCAGCAGATGAGGGGCTGATTTCCCTGCAACCGCTGGAGTGTTTTCCAGATGTTTAGCGATGCTTTGTATTATTCTCCTGCCAGTTAGTAACAGGTCAGTCGATAGAAACAGAAGTGCAGGGAAGAATTAGCCGAGAGAGGCATTCCCAGCCGACCGCTCCTTATTCGTGCCCTTCTTTCCTGCTCTCCAGCGTGGTGAGGTGCCTGGCGCCTCCCTCTCTCCCCTCCAGGACAGGGAACAAACCCAGGCGCGGGTTACTCTGTCCACAGAGAAGGGAGATAAGCTCCGTGGGCCGGGGTGGGAGGGTGGTTTCCACACAGCTCAGCTAATGAGAGACTTGAGGCAGCTGGTCTTTCTCTTCGCTCTGTCCTTGCCATGGTGTTAGCAGTTTCTGCTTCTCATTAAATTCAAATGCGGAAGAGTCCAGCATGCTCCCAGCGCTCCCTCGAATGCTCTGCAGTGTGTGTCCTGCGAGGCGAGTGCAGCCGGGCAGACGGACATCCTCGCTGTGGGGATGGCGTGGAAGACGCCAGCAGCACCGGGCGGGCACAGCTGAGGAGGCGGCCCCTTTCCGTGAGTGTGGTTTCCTGTGCCATGGTGACAGAGGGCCACACACCGGGGCCCCAAAGCACGTGTCTGACCCTGAGTCTGAGGTCCAGGGTGGGCAGGGAGCATCCTTCCTGGGCCCGGGGACAGCCGGCTCCTTGTTCTTCTTCACCTCCCCCCCTCCAGCCTCTGCCTGTGCCAAGATGGAGTCTCAGGGTCTGCCCCCCATTGAACTGGGCTGACTTTGATGACCAGAAGACAGTGGAAGCTGCTGAATGGTTCCCAAGGTAGTGTCATGAAAGGCTTGATGTGACCAGGTGTGCTAGTACACAGCTGTAGCCTTAGTGCTCTGGGAGGCTGAGGCAGGAGGATTGCAAGTTCAATTTAGTGATTTAGCAGGACTTCGTCCCCAAATTAAAAACGAAGCAAGGAGTGGGGATGTAGTTCAGTGTGGAGGTCCTGACTTCAATCTCAGTAAAACACACACACACACACACACACAGAGGCTCAAGGCTTACCGTGGCTCTGCCCCTCTGGCCACCTGCCCCCTTGCTTTGGCCTCAGGAGCTGATATGTAGGGAGCTGTGCAGCCACCTGTGGCCAAGGTGCTGGGGGGCCACACGGAGGTGCTGTGTGCCGGGATAAAGGAGCAGACCCGCAGCCAGAGCCGCTGCTGGAGGACCAGGCCACAGGTACTGCATGGGGACCTTGTGGGCAGAAAATGGGTCAGGAGGGTGGGCCCCTCTCCCGCCCACCCCAATACCCGGAGCCCAGTGCCTGTGCCCAGCCTCATGGCCAGCGGAAGCAGGGGCGGAGGTCTCCAGAGTCCCTCAGGGGGAGCCTGGATGGCCACCGGGTTGCCACCCACCCCCAGTCTTCTCAGGAAGTGGGTCTGCCTGCCCTCCCTGTTCTGCTCTGGAGAGGGCAATGCCTCAGCCTCAGAGTGCATCCCTGGGAGGGAACTGTCCTGAGCCGTGGGCGCCCCGTCTCCCGCAGCTGAGTTAACACAGGCCAGTGTCAGTGGGAGAAGGGTGTATCCCCCGCTGCTGCTTGCCAGGTGCCTTCAGCCCTGGTGGCCCTCATGTGGCAGTGGTGAATTCTGGAGTGGCAGATTCCAAACTTCTGGCTCCAGATGCTACGAGGGTAAGAGGCTTAGTGCAGAAATGCAAAACAGAGGTGGGGAGGGGCACACGCCTGTAATGCCAGCACTCAAGAGGCTGAGGCAGGAGGATCACCATGAATCCGAGGCCAGCCTGGGCTACATAGTGAGTTCAAGGCCAGCCTGGAATCCATAGTGAGACTGTAACAACCCCCCCCCCAGCTCATTCATGAAGTTTGATACTGATTATGTGTTGAAAAGATAATAGTTTAGGTAAACTGGATTTAATGAAACATTCAGACAAGTCCATTTTTTTTTTTTTTAACATTTTAACGTGGCTTCCAGAAAATGTGAGTTTGAGGGTTCCTGTTCCCTTTTCAGTGGCAGCGCTGGTCTATGAGGCTGTGAAATGTTTCTGTGAAACACCTCACACGGTTCTTTATCCAGAAGCTGCTGTGTGTAGAACGGAAGTCTCCATCCCGCCAGAACTCTGGGTTATTGAAAGCTGCGCCCCTCGCCAAGGCCCGACAACCCCCAACCAAGACAGACGCCGCCTAATCCAGACCGGGCTAGAGGGAGCTGGCCAGGGCAAGCTGGGTGTGCTGTGTCCAGAGTCTGGACATGCCAGCCCAGGGACCCCTCTTGGCCTGCAGCCCTGACCCTTCCCGCTGCCGACCGCACCAGCCCACCTGGCGGGGCCCACCTGCCGCCTCCCGGCAGCTGGGCTGTGTGATGACGGGGAAGGGTGGTGCATCGGTGACTGCCTGCTTCCTTCCAGGGAGCGGAGAGAGGGGCTGGGCCAGGCCTGGTTGGCGCAGGAGGGAGGTGGTAGCCTGGCCAGTCAATCCTTTGCGTACTCGGAGGTCTGCGTCACCCTGGCTGCAGCCCTGGACTCTCAGGCTCTGAGGCTGAGACACCCATCTTCCAGAGGCACCGTGTTCCCTGGCTGGTGGCCCTTGGTTTCCATCGCTCTTGGGCTTCTGTCTTCACATCTCCTCATCTTTACGTCTTGATGCCCAAGACAGCAGCCGGGCTTGGAAAAGAACTGCTTAGCCCACCAGCAGCCATGCAGAATGGGCAGTGACCCCAGCCTCTCTCCAACTCCCCTGAGTCTGATCAACTCTGGAAAGAGTGGGTGAGCAAACCTTTCATCCTTGACATCACCCTGGTGGTTGGGAACGTTGAGTGGTACCCTCCACAGACACTTGAGGGACTGTCGATGTCTGAGTAACAGCTAAATCACAGCCACTAGATTTCAACTCATTGTCTCCCTTAAAGACAGCAGTGGGAAGATGAAGACTCTGAGATGTCTTAGGCACTGAGCATCATGCAGAGGCTTAAATACCAACCAGTACGGGTATCCAGACAGTGGCATCCTTCTTCTTGCCTTGTGAAGCCTGCTGGATCTTGCTCTCCACACAAAGGTATTCCTGAATGTCATGGTCTATATCTAGATGCCCCCCAAAGCACTCATGGGGGGCAGCTTTTAGGAGCTGATTGGGTCATGGAGGCATGATATTCATCCCTGAATGAGTCCACTGATGAGTTTATGCTGAGCGTGATGTTGGGAGTGGGACTAGTGGGAGGGGGTGGAACCCTATCACTGTGGGCGTGGCCTTGAAGGGTCTGTCTCCCTCCTCCTCCCTTGATTCCTTGCTGCTTCCTGCCTGCCCTGCCATGGACTGTTTCCCCTCTGCCAGGCCACCCTGCCTTGGAGCCGGCCGACTGTGGACTGAAACCTCTACGCACTGTGAGCCAACATAAACCTTCCTCCTTTAATTGGTGGGTATCAGGCATTGTCTCTCAGAGACAAGAATGTAAGTAAGACGCTGAATACTGTGTGTACAGAAAATGTCACTTGCATACAGCTCATGTGTTTCTTCTTTAAAACTACCCTGGTGACTTCTTTTGTAGAGCAAAGCTGTGGGCAAGGCAATAACTTTATGTCCAAAGAAGTACATGGAGTAAATACAAATTTCAGTGCTTCAGCTTGTACCCATGAGACACACATCTTAGGTTTTGTGTAATAATTTAGTTTCTGTTAAGGCAGACATACATAAAAACCTACATCAAAGACTTCCCTGACACCAGGACTTCCCTAGCCGTGGGTTTTGGCGCACACAGAATGCTGTGGATGGGCGTGGTGCTCAGTCAGCTTCCCCAGGCACCCTGTAAGCCCAGCCAGAGCAGCCTGGGAATGACAGCAAACAGCTCCACCTGTCACAGGCTGAGGGACCCAGACCCCGAGCACTCCCCGCAGAGGGTTTACAGTGCTCCCTCAGCCCATTGGAGCTCAGATGCATTCCTGGGGAGAAAGAAAGAAAAATCTTGGATTGCTTGAAACTGAATTCTCCTTCCTGAAGGTAAAAGACTTCATGAAAAGTCATTTCAGTTATAGGAAAAAATAATGCAAATTCTGTTTTTTTACACTACCTGAGCTTAGGACTTGAAAAACATTCCCCCAGAAACAAGTTTTCATATTTTTAAATATTTTGAGATTTTTAAAGTTGGGAGCTCGTTTGCTTTTATTATAGTCATTTACAAGAAGTGGAAGATTCTAGAAACATCCCTGTCTGCTGCAGCCAAGTGTGTCCATCATGTGGAGAGCACACGGTCAGTTGGGGGCAGGTGGGGCCTGTGTTCCTGTTGGGTGCTTCTGATCTCTGACTGCATAATTGCAACTTTTCTTTCTCATGTGTTTCTTTGGTCTTAATTGGAAAATGCCTGATAACTGTTTAAACACTGCCTGACACCCCACTAATTCCAGTCCGCGTGTTTTTATGTGATTGCAGGCTCCGCTGTAATCTGAGTTTATTTTCCTGGTGCGAAACTAAGCCCCACGAGCAGACGCTTCTTCCTTTCCAACAGTCCGGAGGTTGAAGGGCGCCCTGGGGGAACAGCTGTTTGCTAAGGGGAACCACAGGACACAGGTGCCGGCCTGTGGGGCAGGGATGGGCACTGTTCACCCCTGCTCCACGCAGGAGTGAGTTCCGCTAGGACTCAGGAGTTTCTACAGGTGTCACGATGTCCCTATGATGTCCCCTCCCAGAAGCACTGGGCCCTCCACGCCATGTCCTGTTCCTCTCCCTCCAGCTGCGTGGTGTCTGGTTCCCCTGGGCTGTGAGGCCCTGCTCCCTCCCACCCTCTGCCTGGTGCAGCTGGACTCTTGCAGTGTTTGGCCACACTGAGCAGAGGACAGTCCTTTCCTTGCAGGATGCCGGTTATCGCTCACCATGCCACTCTGGGTCCTTCGTGGCTCTACCTTTCCACATCCTATGTCATGACTGGCTTAGCTAACATTTTGTTTTTATCTGTTTGCGCCCCCAAGAATATAAGACCCATATGAATGGGACCCCAACTTTCATCTGTTGTCAGCCACTTAAACAGATGTCCCCGCACAGCTCATGCCTACAAGCGTTCGTTGAGTGACTGGATGATGGAACACAGTCCTGTCTGCCGCAGCTGGCCTGTGTGTGTCGTCTCTTCGGTGCGGTGGCCTCTCTTTCCAGGGCTGAAGGGACACGAGCTCGCTCCTGTGTCCCCACAAATCAAAGTGGCCCAGTCCTTCCTTTTACACTTTCCCTCGGAAGACAGCACGGATGGGAGAAAATGGAAATCGTGACCTCTGATGTAACCTGGATTTTTAAAAATCGATGAAAATCCACAGTCTGGTAATTTCTTTCCACACAAATACCCTCTTTGACAGGAGAAAGAGAGAGGAAAAAAGGCTTTCTGGACAGAACATTTTGGTTGGTAGGAAATAAATTGAAAAGATGTCATAATTTGCCTGATTCCTGGAAATGGAATCTGATGTTCTCCCCAAAGAATCGTGGTGTCAGGGCAGTGAGGCCCTCTTCCTCCTAAGCGGTGCCACCTCCCAGAGAAGGGTCTGTCACTGCAGGCTGGCAGCACTAGTCTGGGTGCCATCCTGCCGCCTCGAAGTCCCAAACTGACCAACACGTTTCCCTTTTATGGTCACTTTGACTTTGGGGAATCTGAGAAAGGTCGTACAGTGAAGGTGAAGTCCTGAAGCCTCATCTTGAAGCTTCTGAGTGACTGAAATGATCCACAGAAGGTGTGTAATGACAGTGCTATCGCCTACGCAGAGCAGGGTGGCCAGCGATCCCGGTCTTCCCTGAGAGGGCTTCCAGGGTACAGACAGGCCAAGTGCAGGCAGCCCCAGGCGCATGAGCCAGCCGGTCCCCCTAACAGCTCCCCTTCTCTACCCACAGCGGCAGGTCCCGAGCCTCCCACAGGGAGCATGTCTCCAGCTGCCTCGTGGCTTAGGGTCTCGGCTGCAGGAGCTCAGCTGACCCCTGGACCCTGCGCGTTTGCCCCAGACCTCCGGCTGGGTTGCTGTCCGGAATGGGGATGGCTCAGAGCTTTATATGTGGTGTGATTGAAAAATAAGGTAAATATTTAAATTCTAAAAAAATTATTACAGAGGGGTTGGGGATTCAGCTCAGTTGTAGAGCGCTTGCTAGGCAAGGACCTCAGAAAAAGCATTACAGATAAAGACATCGCCATGAACCCCCTCAAAATCCCTCCTTGTTACAGACACACTCATCCTGCCATTCTCCCCCTCTCTGCAGAGCTCCGGAAGTGCTCTTTCTGAGTGTCTTTAGTTGAACTGCCCTGGCTGTCTTGAGGTCCTGAACTGATCTGAAACATTTCCTTTTCAGGGTCATTTTGTGGAAGGACCAGAAGTTGCACAGTGACAGACTGGGTGATAAGGTGGACAGGGACACACTCTCATGTTTTATGAACCCGGCTTTCTGTCGGATGGTGCTTGTCAGCAGCATTCACTACAGTTTTGGTCATACCCTGTGAACACTCTCAGGGACGAGGACTCCAGAGCTGCTCCAGAAAGTGGCAAGGACGACAGGATGAGTGTGTTTTGAAGCGCAGGGGAAGATTTTGAGGGGGATTCATGACAATGTGTCTTTTATGCGATAAATTTTTAAAATTTAAACATTCGCTGTACATTTTGAGCACACCTTGTAGTCTGCTTGGTGTGGAAAGCGCACAGCCCCGTGAGAGTCCACTGGGCCTCTTCCCCCTCTACCCAGAGCACCGATCTTTTCAGGAGTGACAGAGCCGGCCAGCGGGGTGTGCAGACCCAAGGCCGGGCCACAGCTGCCCAGCCGGTCTCTGGTGAGCCACATGGATGCTGCGCTGAGAGGACGAAAGCCAGCCACCATGTGTGCCCCCCACCTGCTTGGTGACAGCGCGGCCCGTAACGGTGCAAACAGCAGCCTTTCGGCCTTTCTAGGCAGACGCATCAGATAGGAAGACGAGCCGTTGCTCAGGGCTGGTGGGGATGGGGCCTTAACACTGAGCTATATCCGTAGCCCTTTTTAAACTCTTTATTTTGAGACAGAGTCTCACTGCGTTCTCCAGGCTGAGCTCTAACTTGCGAGCCTCTTGCCGGGAGTGCTGGGATCACAGATGTGTGCTGTCGTGCCCCATGTCGGTGGGTCGGTTTTATGCATGACGTCTCAATAAAACTGTCAGAGAACAAAATCAAAGTAAACCTCTTATCTTCTGCCGAAATCTGCCCCCCACACCAGTGAAGAGCAGCCACACTCTCACCGAGTGCTAAACATAGCGATGACAAATGTCATCACGATGGCGGCCACCCTTCTCCCAGAGCGGACCCCACTCGTCACTAGGCTTCCCCCATGTCCCCTGGCAGGTTCACACGGAGCCGAGCCGCAGTGCGTCCTGGGAGGTTGCTTCGGCGGCAGCTCTGGTCGGAGCCTCCTCTTTGTCCTGGGGAATCGGGTGCGCCGGTGACAGGGCCAGCACCTGGCTCTACCAAGCCCCATGCGACTGGAGCGCCCACACAGGTGACAGTGGGGACTGCATGCGTCGGGGTGGGGATGGGGCGGGAGGAGGAAGAGACGCCCCGACACACGACTGTCGAGCCATGGAAGCATTTTAATGACAATGGGCATCACAGGTATAAATAAATGTCTCCTTTGTGTCTAGAACGGGTGCTACAAATATATTTTTAAAGGGTCCAACCAAGGTTACAAGGCTGCCAGGACATTTTCTTAGCCACTGATTTTAGTTTAAAAAAAAGAAAGGTAATGACCATCCCTGGTGTCTCTGCGAGCTCCTCCTGCTGGGCTTGGGGAACATGGAGCGGGTCCCTGTCTCCCCCCCACCCCGCCCCCCACCCCATCTTTCCCATACATGTCACTTTGGATGACAGCGCTTTTGCAATGCGGTTATTCTGGTCAAAAACACAGGCAATTGCCGATGTAACATAGATTTTATCTTCTGCATTTGCGCGGGTACGCTGTGCCCCACAAAGTAAAAAAAAACTGCTTCAATCCCTCCAAAACATTTGATCTTTGCTTACTTTTCACTCACCAGGCTGAGGGGTTGCTCTTGGAGTTGATCAAGCCTTGCCCAGGCAGGCGTCCCACACACCCACAGGGACAGAGGGAGCCTTGTGTGGTCAGAGGCCCAGGATGGGCTCCGATCTGCCCACTGTGTCCCACGGGGGTGGCCTTGAGCAGTGCCCTTCCCACTGACCTTGACCTTGTGGGGGTGGAGGGCGGGGTCCCTGCCTCTAATCGTAAAAAAACCACCAAATACAAAAAAGCTGGCAAGACACAGAAAGGCATTAAGATCACAACTTATGGTTAATTGGCATTGTTTCTAAAAAAATCATCTAATGAACAGAATATAATTTATATCTCATTTAGGAAAGATATGCCACTTGGTCCTCAGAAATAAACATTAAATATAAACCAAATGAGAGTCTAGGACATAGCAAGGGGAAAGACGAGAGATTATCCAATGAAAATGTAAGCTTCTTAGCTCTGTCCCAAGAGGCCACTGGCACCCAGAAAGGTCCCCTAGCTTGACAGTCAAAGGCCATTCTTGGAAAAGCACATACTGAATTAAAATGGACAATGTCTTTAGGTAGTCCCCACTTTTATACTTTGTTCCTTTATTAGAAATATAAACAGATCATTCTTTGTCTCTTTTTATTTGTCTTTTTTTGCATTTTTTAACAAATAATTTTTGGTAACTGTATTATGTGTTGATTGATAAAATAACCTTCCTAAAATTGCTGTGTGCGGTTCAGCATTTCCGTCTCCCCCCACAGTCAGAGGCAGCGACTTGGAAAATCTGTCCACCACCACCACTAAAAACCCCTCCATACAAAAGTGTCCCTTTCTGGCTCCCAAATCCGTGACATTCGTAACTGGACTCTGCGCTGGACCCCGCTGAGGGCCTACACCTTCTCTGGGAACTTGTCCAGGTAGTTTCTGAGTTCTTTGGGCGTGCCCACGCCCAGGTCTTGACACACCCACTTAATGTCCTCCTCGTGGCCACCCAGGATGGAGTTGGCCGTGGCGCAGCCACCATTGGGTGGGATGGCCGGGAAGGTGGCGAACTTGACCCTCTTCCTCTGGGAGGAAGGTGAGTGCGGCGGCTCCTGCCAGGCCCCGCCATCCACTGCCCGGTGCACCTGGCCGAGCACCTGCTGCTGACTGCCGCCCCCGCTAATGAGCAGCTGGTCGCGCTCCTTGGAGCCCCCTGGCCCGTGGTCTATGACAGTCGTGTGCTCGTCCTGGGGTGGCACGGGGTCCCCCGTGCTCTCCAGGAGCTCAGCCTCGTTGCCCAGCC